>CM037786.1:6108224-6158224 GCA_021229015.1 Solen grandis
ACTTCCGTAGGTTTACACTGCCTAATTTATTTTGGGCAACAAAATATTGGCTTTGGGCCGCCTATAGTGTATTGGTAGTCGAAAGGTGGCTCTTTCCAATCATTGCGATAAGTAAAGCTTAAATTTTACTAGAAAGCTGCAAAAGGTTCGGATCTGAGTTTGAGCTTACAGTGGACAGCGGGATTTTATATAGTTGGGTTAAGATAAAGTCCCTGTAATGGTTCCGCTACGTCTTGGACCACTTAACCTCTACCAAGGTAACCAAGGTACCCTAATGAAACATTATGAAACCTTGGTTATCTCTGTGAAAGGCCACAAGGTCCGAAATGTAGCGGAACCATTACAGGGACTATACCTTAAGGTAGAGAGCAGTTACATGGATATCTGAAAGGTGGCTTTGTTTTTTATAATCAATGCGATCATGAAAGCTCAGTGGGGGTTTCTCTGTACTGTATGAAGCTATTATTATACAGAAGCAGGCGTTTTAATACGTTGGTATTCAAACTTATGGTTAATAGAAGTGTTTAAATTCAACAATAACTTAAGTTTAGTTCAATTTTTTTAAAAACCGGTTCTAATTTGTTTTTATACAGCTGAAAGTTTAGTTTCACCTCTCGGACATATTTAGTAGCTGTAGCGCTCGGACTATTGTTAAATTCAATACAAGACTGTGTGTTATGGTATCAACACATTGATATTTTTATAACCATTCTCTGGATATATGAGGTTTTAGTCATTTATCTTAAAAGGGTATAGCGTAAGATTTAGTCAATCATCAAGTTGAATTAATGAAAGTTGGGCCTTAGGTTAAATAGATGCAGTACGCCTTACAGACGGAAATCATAACGCCATTTTCTGTGTATGTTGTTAATTACGCCATATTGTTTTAATAAAAAGATTTAACGTATGTATGTGTGCCTTTGTATATATGTGCATTACTATTTACATTTTGTGGATGTATATGAGAGACCATAAATGTGTATTTGTTGGTATATGTTCCTCAAATAATGCATGATGGACCACATATAATCAATTGCTTTGTGCACATATTCTGCATTTTTTTTGCAATAATGTACATGTATGACGTCAACGTAATAATTTCTTCTGTGTATTTTCACGGGAGTTTGAAATTCGAACAATAAATAGGTGTAGTATAGTAAAAGCTAAATAGCCCCGTAAACACAAGGAATGCAACGCATTTTCGCTACCCAACCAACGTTTGGTTGGATTACACGATCGGAATAATTTATTTTACGTCGATTTGGAAACAAGTTCTTACAACTCCTGCGTTGAACCAGTACTTTGCGCCTGGGAATGTCGTGAAGAATTCTTGCCTCCAACGGGGTTCGAACCCACAAGCTTCGGATCCGTAATCGGATATGTTACCACTGGACCACGGCGCCCTTTTTTTGGAATAATGAATGGTGGCAATTTAGTGAGACTACTCGATAAAGAATACTAAAACGCATTTATGATGTGCAGTGACCGTTTTATGAATGCGCTTGTGACATATTAAAAAAAAACTAGACAATACCAGTATGGTCAAGAACTAAAACCTTGTCACGGGAGTTTACAGAAATGCGTCCGCAATTATCGGAAAGGCTTGCTTGCAAACATTTCCTTAAGTTTACGGGGCAAAATGTCACCGATGCAAAATGGCTGAACAACATTCTGATAGCTAATAAAATAAAGGTTCTATGTAAGGGAGAAGGGCCGTAAAATAGAAAGACACATCGCGGTCTGTTGGGTTATGAAATATTTGACAGCCTTAGGCGTTTCTAAGACTTAAATCATTTTCGCTTTACAGCCTGTTTCTTGCATCATTAGTATTCATGACGTTCCGAGTATGTTATCTTTATGTGCACTCATCAGATAAAAAATCGACGTTTTTTGTTTTTTTTTTAAGAATTTTGTTATGTTCATATAAATTTGTCTTTTTAAATATTTCGACTTTTCTTGTGATATAAAAGTTGCAAGCTATATTGCCAAACAGTGTTTCAATAGACGCGTACAACTTTCTGTCAAGGAACAAATGTTAGACAGAATACGTCTTTAATAAAGATTTCCATGAAAAAATTGTTTTATGCCAAGCTCAAAAGTTACATCTCAATTAAGTTATCTTATTATCTTTGCTGATGCTTTTCAATTATGTGCAACTTGATAAGATGTTTACCTGGCTGGCATTCCGGTATGTCACAAAATCGCCACCTGATGTCGGGATCCAGCGTATAACACCACAGTGCGCCTTCAGAGTCTGGATCCCGGCAGTAGTTTGCGGCATCTACAAGACTGGCATCTGGGAAAATGTCAGGACTGGTGTTCGAGTGTTTGTGTGGATACTGCTGGTCCCATCTCTGACAGTGGAGACCATTGTATGTGTAATTTTTCATCCCCGTATAGTCATAATGTGACGTTGTGTTGTAGCAACTATTTTGGTCTATCCAAACTGGAATATAACACCAAAAAAAATTATTTAGTATTGAGGATAATCTACGCCTTCCGCCAAAGAAATCGTCAAACGGGATCTTAATAGTTTATAACCTATTTTTCTGAACCAATGAGTGGCAGAATTCGACTTTTTATTTATGCGGTCAAATTGTACACTAAAGTATTTAGGCCGCTCACCAAAATTAATTTAATCGGTTAGAATGTTCCAAACATAAACTCAATTGATACGAGTTCAATTATAAATTGATTAAGAAGTCATGGGGGAAGAAGCTGTGATTATACTGCCAATAAATGTTTTATTTAATTGACAGCAGATCCCTAACTCCACATTGTTATGATAAGGGGCTGATATTATAACTTCACGCCCACAGGCAGCTAAATTTACGCCTACATTTGCTAATTTTGCACTTAACACAGCCATTTGCTAACCATATACAAATAAGATTAATATATCCCGCTATTTTTGCTAACCATACGACAACAGGCTCCTTCCCCGACGACACCATTTGCTACTTTAACACCGCCATTTACTAAACACATGTACCAAAAGGCTGCGTATATGACGCTACCATCTGCTAACTCTACACCGCCAGGCTGTTCACATTATCATTTGCTGACTTTACGCTTTATTTGTTGCTACCTTACACCTTCATTAGCTAACCTTAAATCAACATTTGGTAACCTTATGATGTCAGGTTTTTAACTCCAACATACCATTTGCTGACCTTACGCGCAGTGTTGCTAATATTTTGTCACCATTTGCTAACCTTACGCTACAAATAAACACATTTACTGCTTATTTTGCTTTTCCATCTTTATTGTCCATTTGCTCATAATTTACATCAACATTTGCCAAGCTCGTACATGTACTGCTGGTTGCTAACTTCATACATCAATTGGCATACTATAAGCCACAGTTTTTAACATTGCGGAGCTATTTGCCTTATATACGCTGTCATTTGCTAACATTTCGGAGCCATTTGCCATATATACGCTGTCATTTGTTAAATGTGCGTTTACTGCCAGGTCACTTTCACATTGGCCATCAGATGGTCTTCTAAAAGCGACTATGACATATAGGAATGTTACAGTACCTTAGCAAAATCCATATATTCATTACGCAATTCTCTTTCAAATTACCAAAAGGTGATTTGATGCTGAACAGAATACGTGAATAAGATATAACATTTATTAATGAATTAAACTCTTTCAATCTTACAGAAATACTAAATCATAAAGATGATAACAACAAAGTCATACTCTATCATTGTGATTTAAACCTTTCTTTTTTAATTTTTATAATACATTTTTTTTTTTATTTTTTTTTTTTTCCAATAAATCCTTAAATGAACTTTGAGTATAATCCAGTTGAAACTTACCATCAGTTTTGTGGATGAACGATGTACACTCGGGATTTGGCACGGAATGCTATTACTTGCGTTGATGCTCAGTGTAACTAACGGGTCGAGGCTGGTCAAAAGTGGACTCTGGTTAAGCAAGTATCTTGATGACACTGAGGCAAATATTCCTAGTTGACGTGTGAAGAAAACCACTGCAAACATTGTCTTACTTCGTGATACCGTATCCATCTAACTGATACTAAACCTGTACTGACGGGTGCCTTCTGATGAGTCAAACAAGAGATATATTATATGGGCCAAATGCGAATGTATATACTCAATCAAATACAGATTATCAACAAAACCAATGTTTCCCAAATATGCAAACTACCCATGATATAAATTTTACAAGACAGGGTCAGGATCAAGGACATTCATATATACACACCAGCCATGTAAACCAGACGAATCAGCCTGTGGGTATTGTAGGTGGACCGTTGACACATCAATACAATGCTATACCAGCCAGTGCGCCTGCACCCATGCAAGAGTCCTCAGGTTCCTCAGGTTCCATACCGCCTTGGGCAGCTAATCTTTGTCAACAAATGAGCTGCATTCAGTCTTTACTTGACGGTCACACAAAATGTTGGCAAATTGTAGAAAACCATATATCACAACAAAATGAAAAAATATTAAAAATGGAAAACCAGATATCAAATGTCTCAAGTTTCAAACAAGAATTAAGTAATACAAGCAAACATTTCACAACAATGCGATTAGAAATGAATGACTTACAAGAAAAAGTCACTGAATATGATGACACTATCCAGCAATATAGTGACATGTAAGAAAAAAGGAAAATGAGTGACCTTGAAAAACGCTTGAATATGCTTGAAAATCAACAATATAACATGGACAAACAATTAAGAGATACTGAAGATAAGGTGACTGACGTAAGATGGCGAAGTATGCGGGAAAACCTCTTGTTTTTTGGGATCCCTGAAGCAAAATTGAAAAAAAAACGATCCCGAAGAAAACATCATTAAGAACTTTATAAAACAAGAAATGGGAATAAATGAAGAAATATCATTTGATAGAGTACATAGATTAGGGCGATACAACAAGAATAATGTAAAACCGCGACCAATAGTGGCAAAATTTACATTTTTTAAAGATAGAGAAAACATCAGAATAAATGCCTTTAAAACATTGTCTCATAGTAGTTTCGGAATATCTGAGCAGTTTCCACCAGAAATAGAATGTAAAAGAAGGGCTCTGTATGAAATAGCAAGAGAGGCACGAAAAGACCCATCAAACCGAGTGAGATTAGTAAGAGACAGATTATACATTAATGGAGAGCTATACAATACCACAAATACGCAGGGTCAGACTTGTAGAAGTAAACACACAGAGAACATAAAACTCAGCACTGAAAGAGGAATCGAACGAAGACAACAAACGAGACAAAATTCATACACGAGAAATACACATACATCAAGGACTTTCCAAAACCAAGGAAAAAAAGGCCGAATACTATAAAAGAAACCATACATTGTCACAAGTGACAGTGACAGCGAAGATGACCTCACGCAGATACAAAAATCCCCATCATTATTAGAAAATCATACTACGAACGCTGTAAAAACATTAACTCCCGAATATAGCATGCATATCCAGGCATCCCCAGTTATTACCTTGCCCAGTGACATTGATCGGAGCCAGGGATCACATACGGCACGTGAAAATGAAGAAATTACACCGTTAAATTGTGATGCACGTGATTAGCGGTGTCAGGGAGACGGCTATTATAACGAACAGCACGGGACAAACAAAGACACTGTACATTGTGACCTGAAAATATTGTCATTGAATGTCTGTGGAATTCTATCAAAACTAAACTGCCCAGATTTTATTGAGTATTTACACAAATTTGATATTATATGTTTACAGGAAATTAAAACAGATGATACCGATCTTATACATGTACCAGGGTATACTGTTTATACTTTTAATAGGAAGAAAATTACAAACTACCGTTCAGGTGGTATAGCACTATTATTTAGAAATGATTTGATCGAATATGTAACAATTGATAATAACTCTCAAACTGAACTAGTAAAATTTTTTACACTCTCCAAACGAATTTATGGAACAACAGGCAGTGCCTGTGATGAAGATTTAAAATGTGGGATCGTCTACGTCCCACCAACTGGTTCAAGATTTGCGCATACTGATCCTTTTTTTGAACTTCAAAATGAACTGTTTAGATATTTCGGAAATAGTAGTCATTGTATACTTTTGGGTGACTTTAACGCTAGAATCGGAAATAAGTCTGATTATATTTCTACTGATAATATTTTAAACGAATTATTTGAGTTGCAAAACGTTGTTCATGAGGAGGGTATAATTTTGGAGAATTTTGAAAAATATAATATACCACTGAATAGAAATTGCATAGATACGACTGTAAATCAGTATGGATGCAATCTAATTGAGTTATGTAAAAACAATAATATGTTTATATGGAATGGTAGGATTGCTGGGGATTATGTTAAGCCCGCTTTAACGTGTAAAAACTCAAGTGTTGTTGACTATGTTATTTCATCTTCCTTTTGTTTCGAAAATGTGATCGATTTTAAAGTAGACGAATTTTGTAACCTTTTCTCAGACGTCCACTGCCCATTATATGTTAGTCTGAAAACTAAATTTAAAAGTAATAGTTATAATAAAAAGAAATTGATAACTACAAATAATAAGAATAAAATAAGATTATGGGATAGTAAAAAATCAAACTTATTCCATAACAATATAGACACAGAAATGGTCTCAGAAATTGAGTTGAAACTTAACAAGATTAGTGATGGTTATACTATTACACAACAAGATTTAGATGAAATAGTATCTGATATTGCTGGCATGTTTGTAAATACATCAGAGCATTCATTCGGTATAATTAACAATAATTGCAAATATAAGAATGAAAAAAACGGTGCCAACAATAAGCACCCATGGTTTGATCTTTCATGTAAAAAAATTAGAGACATATATCATAGAACGAGAAAGGCGTATAACAAATATAAAACACAGCATTTTAAAAATCTTTTAAAAATAGTAAGTAAAGATTATAAAAACACTATGAAAAAATCTCGAGTTCACTATAATGAACTTAAAGTAGAAAAAATACGGAGATTAAAAACAACTGATCCCAAACATTATTGGAATAGTATAAACAATTCTAAAAGCAATTCTGTTAAACATGCTCCTCTGGACGACTTTTATGATTACTTTAAAAAAATGAACGAAAACCCAGATGAATCTGAAAGCAGCTATACAGACGAACCTGAATATGATTATAACGACGACATAAACGGGCCAATAACAAGAGAAGAAATCATGCAATCAGTCAAAAGTCTTAAAAACAATAAAGCACCTGGCATTGATAATATCATAAACGAACATATAAAATATTCAGTAAATTATATGATGGAAATATATATTAAATTATTCAATATAATATTTGATACGGGAATTGTACCTGAAAGTTGGACGGTAGGAATAATTAAACCGATATACAAAAATAAAGGAAATCCTCAATTACCTGAAAACTATAGACCCATATCTCTTTTGAGCTGTTTAGGAAAATTATTTACCAGTATTATCAATGAACGATTAATTAAGTATGCTGAAAAATCAGACCTTATTCATGAAACTCAAGCTGGTTTTAGAAAAAAGTTCTCAACAATTGACAATATATTTATTCTAAAAAACTTGATTGACATTGTTTATTCTGACAGGAAAAAATTATTTTGTTGTTATATAGATTTCAAGCAAGCTTTTGACTCAGTATGGAGAGTAGGGCTTTGGGAAAAATTAAAAACAGAAAAAATAAATGGAAAATGTTTAAGAATTATACAAAGTTTATATAATAATATAAAGTCAAAGGTTATAACCTCTGAGGGGGAAACTTCTTTCTTTAAATGCTCAGTTGGAGTAAGACAAGGAGAAAACCTCTCCCCATTTTTATTTGCAATATTCCTAAATGACCTTGAAAAATACTTAAGAAATACCAATGTTAGTGGGATATCAGCTAGTATAGAAGAAGCACATTTATACTTGAAGATGTTCATTCTTCTTTATGCAGATGACACCATCATTTTTAGTAATAACGAATTAGATCTACAAAAAGCACTAGATAATTTTAAAAGTTACTGTGATACATGGAAGTTAAAAATTAATGTCAATAAAACAAAAGTTATGTGTTTTAGTCGGAGAAAGCCAAGACAGGTTCATATGTTTAAGATAGGAGAAACTTTAATAGAACAAGTAGATGAATACAAATACCTAGGTCTAAAGGATCATTTCATAAAACTAAAATTCATATAGCTGAACAAGCAAATAAGGCAATGTTTTCTTTACTTAAAAAAATAAAGTCTCAAAATCTTCCTATTGACATACAGATAGATCTCTTTGAGAAAACAGTTAAACCTATACTTTTGTATGGGAAAGTTTGGGGTTATGGGAATGTAGATATGCTAGAAAAAATACAACTGAAATATTATAAATATATATTTAAGTTGAAAAAGTCAACACCATCATATATGGTTTATGGTGAAACTGGATGTACACCATTAATTGTCAGCATCAAAAATAGAGTAATAGCATATTGGTCACGATTAATCGAAAATTTAAGAAATACTGACACAACAAAATTATCTGCCAAAGTGTACTTATTAATCCATCAGATGTATATTCAAAATAAAATAAAATCAGAGTGGATTGAAAATGTTAAAGAATATCTTTGTTCTATAGGGTATTCTGGTATTTGGTACAGTCAAAACTTCATTAATAGCAAGTGGCTTATCAAATCTACTGGCCAAAAACTTAGAGATCTATTTATACAACAATGGTATTCTGAGTTAAACCTAAAAACAGATGGAAATTTATATAAATATATTAAAACATCTTTTGGTCAAAGCCCTTATATTAACAAACTCTCAGTTTATCAAACAAAAAACATTGTTGCTTTTATAACCAGAAATCATAACTTACCAATTGAAATTGGACGCTGGCAGAACATACCGAGAAATGAACGTAAATGTACACTCTGTCAAGACATAGGAGATGAGTATCATTATTTACTTGCATGTCCTATTTTTGAAACTCATCGTAAAAAGTATTTGGATGCAACTGTTTGTAAGCGCCCAAATATGATGAAACTCGTAGAATTATTTCAGTCTGAAAATAGTCAAACGCTTAAAAAACTTAGTGTGTTATGTTCAATAATAATTAAACATTTTAGAAAGAAGTAATATGCAATTATGCATTCTGATACTATTTTTCATTCTTACTAAAATAGAAGTTATAAATGAAAACAATTTATTTGTGGTTCTATATGTGCATGTATATATATGTAATATATATATATATATATTATATATATATATATATATAATAATAATATGTATATATGTATAGAGTTGTATATACATATATGTACATCTGCATGAAACTATGTAAATATATGAGAATATATATATTTATATGGAGAGAGGAAAAAATGATAAGTATTTAATCCTTTCTGATGGGCTTTTAAATGTGCAGGAGTAAAACCATGATTATATAGAAATGTATTTGTATATATGTGTTCACACTTTATTCTGTTACGTTGTATCTATCCCTTTCATTACATGCATTAAAATTTGTGTGTGTATATGTGTATATATGTATATATATATATATATTCTTTTCATGAATGTGAATGTAACACATGGTTTGACTAAACTACTTTCGTTTTCGCACTGTTTAGGCAAATAAATGTGTTATTTTTTGTTTCTTGGTAATTAACATTACAATATGCAATGCATTCGACTGAACTTTCTTCGTTTTTGCAAAGTTCAGACAAATAAGACAAGTGTTTTTTATATGACACTATTGTAACGTGTGTCGTTTTACTTTACAAATGAGTATAAATGTATTGTTTAATTATATATTTAACATTAAACATTGACCATGATATGTTATTTGAACAAGGACAATGATAGCTAAGAGTAAACAAAAAGTAAACAAAATAGCATACTTACTGTGATTTCCTTATCAATATCAGATGTTTTACTGGCTGGTCAAAAAACCCTATAGGAATGTTGTCATGATATACGTAACATGGCAAACAATGCTATAGAAGAAACCAAACCATATGTACAAGCAAGCTCGCATCCCTTGTTCACTTAAATGCTTTGTAAAATTCCTTATTTATATCATATAACTCGAGATTCCTTGATGACACGAGACATGAGTCATACGGTTACCCATTTTTTTCACACTGATATGACGTTTATACGGTTACTCTATTATAAGTTAAATTAAAGACACGATATTATGATCAAAGGTATTGCTGAAACAAATGAATAGTAATGTAAAAAAAAAAAAATTGTATATGATTCACATTGTAAAACAAGATAAGGTTACTCATTTTTATGTAAATATTTAAAATGTATATGCAAGGAATCTCTCTCTCTCTCTCTCTCTCTCTCTCTCTCTCTGTAAACTACGAAGAAACTTAGCCGTTTTCCATTGTACCACGTGATATTCAAGTTTGTATATAGTATGTAATGCTTATGTTTCTCACATATATGTGAGACTTTGCAATGTTTCTAAATAAAATCTTGAAAATCTTGGTCATATAATGCTACCACGGGTGCTTATTGTTTGATTTGTCAAGCAATGATGGCCCATTAGCATTTGCCAATAAGAAGAAAGCTGGGAATCACGTGGGTCAATGGTTGGCCTTGGTAACGTTCTAGTGTCTGACACCCTGACGTCACCAGCGCTTGAATTTATTGGAACCACTTGGGACTTTTTATTCACATGTTGACTTAATCGATCGTCATATTATAAATAGTATCATATCTCGCGCTCGATGTCCTCTTGCATTTTTGAGTCATATTCCACGAATTATTCCAGAGAAAGGCGAAATGATTCTTTTCTAAGAACTGATTCAACTGCATGCATGGACAAATATCGAGAGGAAAAATGATTATTTCATTCTTATTCAATGTTGATGAGTTTTCTTTACATTTCCTCAAAATTGTTTGATTAAACTTGCTGTTGAGGTATTAGTATTTCCTTTAAGATTAAATAAATATCGCCATTGACAGCCGGTGCAAAGTAAGGAAAAATACAATTACGTATAGATGAAGGACTAAATACAAAGTGATTTACAAATAGCGCATGGGTTACACACAGGGGGAGAGAGAGAATAGATAACAATATAAGAATATATAATTTTATGGTTCTTATGTTGGCATATTTCTGCCAGCGATGTCTCTATGTCGAAACTTTTCTGAAAATTTGTCACATATTCAGTTATTATCTGGCAAGTAGAAAATTTAAAAGTTATCCACTTAGGTATCTTAACAGGACTAAACTGTCTGTTAGTGCCCACTACTGCCAAACACATATTCACTTAGGTTAACTGGGTATCATGCTTTTTCCCAGATAATTATGTGAAAAAAATGCTTGTTATCCACATAATTTAACTGATTAATTTGAAAAAAAGGCGAGATATCCAGTTATCTTAAGTGAATATATGGCTGGCAGTAGTGGGCACTAACAGGCAGTTTTGTCTTGTTAAGTACCTAAGAGGATAACACGAACGTTTTCTAATTGCCAGATACTAACTAAATATGTGACAATATTTCAGAAAAGTTTCGATATAGCTAAGTGGATAAGTGGCTGGCAGAAATATGCCACCGTAGGTTCTATATTTCTGACAGCCACTTATCCACTAAGCTATGTCGAAACTTTTCTGAAAAAAAAAAATGTCACATATGCAATTATTATCTGGCAAGTAGAAACTTTTCAGTTTAATTATTCACTTAAGTATCTTAACAGGAATAAATTGTCTGTTTGTGCCCACTACTGTCAATCACATATTCGCTTAGTATAACTGGATAAAATGCTTAAGTGAATATATGGCTGGCAGTAGTGGGCACTGACAGGCAGTTTTGTCATGTTAAGATACCTAAGAGGATAACACGAACGTTTTCTACCTGCCAGATACTAAATGAATATGTGACAATTTTTCAGAGAAGTTTCTACAAAGCTAAGTGGATAAGTGGCTGGCACAAATATGCCACTATTATATGAAGACTTTACTTGACTTTTTGAGTTTACCGTCGCTTCGACAGTATTTCAGTCATACAGCGACGTCATTCTAATTACATGTGGAGGAAGACCCCCGAATGCACGAAGGCATCCGGGTAGAACCACCGACCTATCGCAAGCCAGCTGGAAGGCTTCCTCACATGAAAATCCGAATGACCCTGTCGGGATTCGAACCCACGCGGTGAGGGGCTGAGTGAGTGTTAAAGTCAGCGACTTTACTCTATCGACCACGGAGGCCTGATATCCAGTTAACTTAAGTGTGTATGTGGTTGACAGTAGTGGGCACTAACAGACAGTTTTGTCTTGTTCTGTTTGTTTGTTTGTTTGTAATTTTCCATGAAATCTGAAACAGAATCATATGATGCATCTTTCTATCGTGAGTTTGTTTTTCTTGAAAATCATTTTTTTTCATGTTCACAAAAAAAAATCCTATGGGCTTCAATGTTAACTTAGCTACTGATTATCTCCCCAATTGTAATAAAACTTGAAAAAAATCTGGGTGAAACATTTATATTTTTGGATGGCTTCAAAGTGACAAAGTTCCATAGAAATATTACCATCCAATGACAAAATATGGAATATGGCTATAAAGATGCGTAAGGGACGAATTTATTTTTTCTTTCTCTAATCAAATATTCATAATGTTTCATTTCTTAACGAATATTGTTAATTATAACCGTAATAATGAAAGTCAACTAAGTCGAATTAATCGTAAATCAGGAATGGTGAAATACGCTTTTATTTGGTTTAAAAATTTGAAGTGCAAAGTATTAATGCAGATACATTGCGAGTCGCATTTATAAGAATGTCGTGTAAAAAACGAAACAGAAATTAGACTTATCAATACTAATAAGCAGGGAAAACGTGTGGAATGAAACATGAACAGAAGTTGTTGTTGTTGTTGTTGTTGTTGTCGTCGTCGTCTTCTAACCATATCATATTAGAAACTATGTAATGCTCTTAAATCAAGGAATTGGTAATTGAAAACTTGAGGATTTAGTGAATCGATTTAGATGTATATACAATATGCTTTCAGTGATAAATTTGACAGCAATTACCGGTGAACCGTAATTTGTAATTTTTGACAAAATGGAATTAATAATAAAGTTCGTAATGATACTTTAAGTGTGCTACCTTGACCTTCGTCCCTTCTTTTTATTGTCTTATTGTCTGTTTGTTTGTTTGTTGGGTTTAACGTCCCACCGACAGTACGTATTTCAGTCATTTGTAGACGATGTCTACTTGAGACAGATATAGTGCTGCCAAACTGTAGTATCATGCCATAGACATGTGGCATGATACCACACCAAGTCACATTATCCTGACACCGGGCCAACCAGTCCTGGAACTATCCTTATATGCTGAGCGCCAAGCAAGGGAGCTATACCAGTACCATATTTACGACTTTGGTATGTCGCGGCCAGGGATCGAACCCACGATCTCCCGAGTCCGGGGCTGACGCTCTAACCACTCGACCAACGGGACCGGTATTTATTGTCTTGAACTCGGAAGTAATGAAATAAAAACTAAATGCCCTTTATGTCCTATTAGGCTATTGCATGTTTGATTGTTACCAGTGTATTATGCTTATGACAGACTAGTGATTACCTCTTGTTAGTAAATGTGCAGCGTTCGGTCATTTTAGGCTGTTTCAATAACCCATGTGAAGTCCAAAATACTTAATTGTACATAATAATAATCACATCCATCTATCGACTTCAGATATTTCCAAAGGTTATTTCTTACACTAAAAAATGACCGAAACCTGTATATCTACTATCCGAAATGAGTTCGGAGCCTCTGACCTGTGCAGAAAATTTGCATAATTACTTAAATCTATAAATAAACGTTTGTTGTAGATAAGGTACTGCATGAATACGAATCAACGCTCTGATAGCACTGAGAGAAGAGGAATACCGCATTTCCTTTGTTTATCAAAGTGAATTTCATTATTGGTGATCTTGCTCTTCAAACACTCTTTCATTTGAGACACACACAACTTAAGTGTCTTCAGCGCTTTGATTATTAATTTCCAATAAAGCGGATTTATGTAAAATATATATGTGGTCACCGAGTGCGTTGTGACCTATACTCCTAGTCTTGACCATAGAATCATTCACCTGAATAGATCTGTGCCTTGACTACTCACAGTAAGAACGTGTAAAATATGAACTTGCTATAAACGATAAACAAACTGAAGGGAGAGATAGTAACAAAGAGGGTTGTAATGCGGATTTCTATTTTAATATTTTATAGAATTGTGTCGACTAATACATGTACTGAAAACACCAAGCAGAATGATTTTGTCGCTAGGGGAAGGCAAATGTCATGTGCTAAATAGCTTAGTTCATAGTTGCCTTTAACTATACGACATGGTCACTCTGGCCCCGCTCTCCTGACTTTGTCGTGTAGTTAAAGGCAACTATGAACTAGCTCTACATATATTTGCTTCTAGGCGCTTGAATTTAAAAATGTAATACACACAGCATGTGCTGGGAAATTATGAGGAGGACGTCAATGACCCCCACACAATATTCATAACAGTATGGCTGAAAAAGACTCTCTATGTTGCCACACATCAGACACATTTATTGCTGAAGTAATGATACAACATTATCCTCTAAGGGATGCCATGGTTCAGCGGTAACTTAAATGACTACAGATCCGATGGTTGTTTGTCTATTTGGAATTAAGGAATAAATAATTCAAACTTTGCTTAACTTTAGACCTAAAAGTTATTAATTCAGCTTGTATTTCGCCTCAAAGACTTCAATGGCACTAATTCACTTGCACATGTATCGATATGACGATACTCATCCCTGTTGTTTTACGGATTTCGTCAACAGAACTCTGAATAATGAATTTATTACTTTTCGGTGTTAGCACAATGAAAGTGATTTCGATCGAAAGCTGAAAGTTGGTGCAATTATCAAATAAACCGTAAATAATCACCCCGGCCTCGATCATCACAGTACATCAAAGAATCAGTTATGCAATTTAGCACATAAAATCTCTCTTTTGTGAACCCGATAACACTTTTCATTTGTAAAATATAAAATTTGCAAGTGCTTAGAACGATACAGATTTTGATCAAAGGTCTGTCTAGGAACGTAATGAGTGAGAGTCATGAATTTTCAATAATATAATGTGCATGCTATATACAAGCATGCACCTAGTACCGGTATGATATTGTGCATTTTTTTTTGTATATTAGTGAGTAGATATTTACAGTCTATACTTATATCACGTGCTAGTTTTTGATAAAGCTATTATGCATCATATTCCTTATTATGTCTAATGCCTGATTTTGTTTAGCTCGTACATGACATTCAATTACGTGTATAACCCCCGTTTGATTGACAGTCCACGTGATGGTTCAGAGTCAGTATCACTGGGTACATTTTATAAGGCTACATGAAAAACATGGCGTATTCTTCGGCCGCCGCAACATTTGGAATGATATTTAAGCAAAAATTACATCATGCTTGGTGACTATGTCATTATGTTTGATGATATTGTCATTTTGCTTGGTGTTATCCTTGTGTGCTTGTTGATATCGATGAATGCGTTTTGACAAATGTATTATGTATAGGGACATTCGCGTTCTGCTTGATGGCAAAGTGCTTTGTTGCCTTCCATTGGCCTTGGTTACAAGGAAATCATGCTTTATGAAATTCAAGCAACACCATGGTGCTGATGTCGCTCACTGCTTCTTGACAGTTGCATCGTGCTTGGTGATAATGGCATTCCGCTTCGTTTCAAACCGTCTAATGGCAAGCAGTTTTACTGACAGGTTTGAAAGTTGAGTTTGTAGAGTAACCCGTTAATATTGAAATGATATGTGATTCGAATACCGGTGAAAGCCCACTTTTTCCGCTTCTGTTATACATGTTCAATTATGACCCCGCCCAACCCTGTAGTTGGTACTATTTACATGTAGTTTGATATTTATCGGTCCCGGTGGGCTTGTTATAAGAGTATCCGCCCCGAAATCGGGTGGGGTGGGGTGGGGTCGTTGGTTCGATCCCCGGCCGCGATATACCAAAGTCATTAAAATGTATTGGTATAGCTCCCATTCTTGGTGATCAGCATAGAAGGGTAGTTCCAGAAGTGGTTGGTAATGTAAATGAATACTGCTGTGCGGTAGCGCTTTGTCTGTTTCAAACAGACAAAGTCTCTAAATGACTGAAATTCTTTCGGTCGGCGGGATGTCAAACCCTATAAATAAGCAAACACACTTTAATATTGAAGTATGAAATGGAATCAAATATATACCAGTATATATATATATATATAGTGTGTGTGTGTGTGTGTTAAAATATAACCGTTGACAGATTTCCGTAGCTCCAATTTTTAGATTTTTTTAGCTAGGTTGCTTGGAATTCTGTTCTATTGCAGCACACAATTCTAAATCGAAAACATTTCGGGGCTACTTTTAGACTCTTAATTTTCCTCCTATTGAGATATAGTTCAAAATTAAGTTTTCTGTCCTATCACATAGAGCTGTTATGTTTATTTTAATACGACTGCATTACTTAAATTGAAATATGAAAGAAAGGAAAAAAAACTAAATCAGAAAGTGAGTTAGTTAATTAATTCGGAGATATTTGAACCTTCAGTGGCTGGATTTCATCTTTTGAAATTTCCTATAAATACATGTATACAAAGTCGGGATGCATATAAGGGTAGTTGCAGAACTGGTTTGCCCGGTGTCAGGATAATGTGACTGAGTGTGGCATCGTGCCATATGTCTACGGCGTGATACCGCAGTGTGGCAGCACTTTATCTGTCTCAAGTAGACATCGTCTCCAAATGACTGAAATAGTGTCGATGGGACGTTAAACCCAACAAACAAACAAACGCAACTGTTGACTACCTATATAGATCAGTTAATATGCTTTCATTACGCAGCCTCTGTAAGGGAAGGTCACGGATTCGAATCATTTTAATATTAGATATTAATTTCAATAACTCTATATTAAATCAATAAAATAAAATATACCAGACATAGATAAAAGAAAAGAGTGTGTTGTTTTATAATTGCTTCCTTTTGATGAAAATACAAAATTTTGTGTATATATTGTAAACTGTATGGAATACAGAGAGAGAGAGAGAGAGAGAGAGAGAGAGAGCGATAGAGAGAAGGGGGGATATGCTTATCGTAAGCAGTCCATTAAAACTTATTTCTATATTTTTGTTAGGACCTTATATACGCAAGTCAAAGCGAGTTAATAACTTTTGGTTAATTGGCGTGGCATGAACATTTGCTAAGTAACTTTTTTTTTCTTTTTACAGGAGTAGTACAGGGGTAATTCTTTTGGGTTGCTGTTCTGATTTACAAATGTCACGGATATATTGTTCACGCTTAAGATGGATGTTTACAGAGTAAAATAATGGGGAAAAAACATGTTAACAAACAAGAACACATAAAAAGCGGATACGGTAATTATTAAACGTCTCTGTAGCATATTCTACTCGTATTCGTTTGTGCAGAATCGCAATGCATAGATCTGCACTAAGCGCGGAAAGGTACAGTTAAATTTGTCGTGTCAAATATGCAAATCAACAAAGTCAGCAAGGCCTGTTGAGCGTTTGTGGCTACTAAAGACGGCGGCAAGCCGCCGTTTAAAAATAAGACGTAACGCAATGTGGCTTACATTATGCGTCGTTGTATTATGCTTGGTGATATCCTTTATGGCATGGTGCGTGCGGGTAAGCGTTAGGTTAATGTTGGATAGGTTGTTGATTGATTGATTTGAGTTTTTATTTTACCTCGCACCCTGAGCTTGTCATTTTGGCGAGTAGGTGTTAAAAAAGATGTTTATTTGTGAAATGTAGTTTATCTAAAACGTGTTGTGTATATGGTAACACAGATGTTTATGAAGAATAAAAGATGAGTTATTTAACATAGGGTGAATAATGATTAAGTCATATATGTATTTTCCTTTGTTTATTATTTAATCTTGCTTTTAACAATGAACTCGTTATTGTTATTTAAAATTTACATTAGAATACACTAAGTTTATATATTATGTATTATTGTTTGTTTTGCAATATATTTACTTGTACTCGTGTATTGTAATTTATCCTGTATTCATAGAGATAAATTACCCTAATGTCCCCAGTAATTTTATTAGTTTCTCTCTCCACCCCCCCCAGTGTCTAGATGGGTTTGAGGAGCTATGTCAATTGTCCTGAGTGGGCTGTACTCAAACAGGAATGAAAGAGTACAAGTTTATTTTATAATATAATGTTTTGTATGTTGGTTTAAACCAACAAATTGGTAGGCATGGTTTTTATTTTCATATATACAATTTAATATAAAAGAATAGATATATGGCCCCCTAAGAGATAAAATAGAAAAAACCTAGGGGGTAAGAAATGAAGTCTATGGTAATGGCGATCAATACAACCCATCTTTGTAAAATAGTTATATTTTTTAAAAAAAATTAAAATTTGCCACCCCACAGTCAATCGATCCCTTGGACAACAGAATGTTGCCACAGGGTTTAAAAATAAGTTAAAACGATGTTTTAATTAAACTTTGAGTGGAGAAAAGACGCCCCTGGAGGACAATTGAATCCTCCTGAAGAGGCTATATAAGAATTTGCTAAAAGATCCGTTATCACCTCAGATCAGATCTGAAGTGAACTGATTGACTATGAGGTGACAAGGGGAATTAATCCCAATTAAAAGTTAAGATTTTGTTTATATATCACAATGTCATCACATTATGATGGATGGGGTGTAGAACTCTATTCTGTCCTCGCACCAGGCTCGCTGATTAAGAAATATTTAATAAATAAGAAATTATCCACTTCTATGCAAACAAAACGGCCCCATAGGGTGTAAAAATATATAATAATGCATAGGTAAAATAACAATATATGTACAAAAGTACATTATTTACAGTAAAATTATGGCCACGGTGCCGGACATAAAAGAGTTCCCATATAAAGTTTATATGTTTCATCGCCATTTGCTTTAAGGATGACCCTCCTCGTTGAGTACTGACGCCCAGACTATGCTATCAGCCAGGAGCTATTTTACATAAAATAATCTTATATCTTGTCTGTCATCTGGCAGTCTACCAGATAGACAGCCAGGGCTTGATACACTGACCTGCTGTGGGCTTTACTAGGATTAAGGATATGCTCAAGGGAGAAAGACAACCCCGCTGTTTTTAATGCAGATATAAGTTTTGATCTATATGATCTAAAGATTTGGCAATCCAATAGAAAATGTTGCGTAGTGTTGTTGACTTTACACTTATCACACAGGTTGTAAATTTAAAATATATTTTCCTCTATTACCCGATAAAAGATTAGTGCCTAAACGAAGTCGGGTAATACATTTATCTAGATTTATCGGTTTGGAATATATACTTGGTTGATTAAAACTAGCAGTAGATCTATTAAAAGTATCATAATATGTATTTTGTTTTAATAAATTTGACCATTTGTTTTTGATTTGTTGTTTGATAAGTGAGTACACTTCTGATTTAGCTAATGGACAGGGGTTTGTAATTTTTGTAAATAAAAGACCTTCCTTTGCCGCTCTGTCAGCTTCCTCATTTCCCCTGATACCAACATGTGCGGGACACCAGATCAAATGGACATCTGTGAATATTTGTAAGAATTTATTATATTTGTGTTCAATATATTCACTTGTTATAACTTTTATGATATTTGGGTTGTCACTTTTATTAAATTTTTCTTTTAATTTTAAATTAACTATTGGGGAAAGAAGAGTCCAAGGCGGCACATGGGATGGGCTAAGATCAGCAGTGTTGGTATTTATTAGATTGTATTCAACTAAGAGGTCATGTGTATATGCTCCAATTGGTAATTTAAAAGTTTTCCTTTTGTTATATTTAGCATTTATAAAATATCCAGTACCTATTAGGGCATTTACGGGGTTGTCCTCCCTCCTTGAATTTGATCGCGCCCAGTATTTAATAATAAGTTCTTCTCTTCTCAGGCTCAGAGGGGGAGTACCAGCTTCATATTCTAATAAATGTACAGGGGTGGAAGGGAGGGCACGTAGTGCTATTCTTAGAGCCTTATTTTGAAGTTTATCTAGTTTTTCTAATATTGATTTTTGGGCACAAGAGTAAATCGATGCTCCATATTCCATTTTTGGTCTGATAAGGGTTTTATATAATAATAACAGACTATGTTTGTCTGACCCGAAGTCCGTGCCTGATAACATTTTCATAAGGTTAATATCTTTTTCACATTTATTTAAAATATTATTTATATGTTCTGAAAATGTAAATTTTTGATCAAGCCACATGCCTAGAAATTTCACTTTTTTTTCAAATTTAATTTGGGTTCCCCTAATGTAAGATCAACTTGATTTATATTTTTATTACCAAAAATTATACCTATAGTTTTTTGTTTACTCAGTTTAAAACCCCATTCTTTGGCCCAGTCACATACTGTGTTTAAACCTAGTTGAGCCTTTTTTGTTAAAAAAGGGATATTGGGCCCAGATGTCCATGTCCCTGCGTCATCGGCGAATTGACATGTAGTCATCCCTATTTTGTTTAATTTTTAGGTTGTTAGAACATTGTTATCTAATATATTGGTACTTCAAGTTCAGCAATCATACACAAGACAGTAATTACAAATAGTTAAAGATTTAAGAAGGCACATAGGAATGGTCACGAAACACAAACTGTTATCAAAGACAATGCCGTTGTCACAAAGCACAATGTCATTGCCACTTAGCATAATGGCATGATCATCAAGCACGATGTAATGTTTGCTTTAATTTCATTCCATAACAAGCTCCGCCAATTTATTTCAAAGATCACGTAGGCAGTATACAATTGTATTTTCTCCGTATCAAGACCTCACGGATCATTTTATGCAATATATTTTTCAAATTCTGAACGACATGTAAGCATTTCATTGGACGATTAAATCGGACAAACTGTAATTTTACCCGAGCGCTTATATTATGTTCTCTTCACAGTTTGACTGTATTATGTATTATACAGATTCTCCTACTAATAAGTAGTACTGAGAGAAATCCCTGATAACATATCCTGAACCTCCAGGCTCCATTACGAAAAGATAGAAGAAGATATGGGGGAGGAGTGGCTATATACGTCAAAGATAATTTACATGCTAAAATAAGAAATGATCTTGATTGTCCGCAACTAGAATTATTATGGACTGAAATCTTTTAAATTCTAATGGTGTCTTCTATCTACCCCCTTACGTAAATGCAGAGCCTCTAAAAGTTCTCTACGATAACTTAACAAAAGCAGCAGATAATAATAATATTATATTCTTGATTGGGGATTTTAATATCAACATGAATGCACATTCTTCAAGACATTTCAAACAGTTATTACAAAGAGTAATATGGTTAACTTGGTCAATGAATTGACAAATTTTATGACTAATGCTGGGACGTGTATAGATTTGTACGTTACGAACAATAGTTCTCTTATCAACCACGTTGAAGTTTTAACACCAGTTTGTAGCACCCATTGTGTTATTAGTTTATATTTGAAATTCTAATGTTTTAAACAAAAGCCCTTTAAAAGGTGTATGTGGAATTATAATCAAACTGATTTTAATAAATTAAATGCAGAATTATCCTATACAAATTGGGATTCAGATGTTTTATAATAACTTAATGAGGTTTACTCGAAATTTATAAATGTCATTGAAACTTGTGTTTTTCGTAATATTCCCTCCAAAACTATAATGATACGACCAAATGACAAACCATTTATGAATAATGTATACGCTTAAAAATGCGCCAGCGAAATCGTGCTCATAGAAAAGATAAAGTTCCAAACAATCCTCATCACTGGGAAACTTGAAATGAAGTAATACACCTAATTCGCATATCCAAAGAATCCTATAAGTCTAAGTTTTGTTCTCAAATGACAGATAAAACAATACCTCCCGGCAAATGGTGGCGTACAGCAAAATTTATTGCTAACTTAAATAAATCTAAAAAGTAAACCTCCCATCAAAACAAACGGTCAGATTTTAACACATCCAACTGATAAAGCAGAAGCTCTTAACAATTACAATTACTAAGTTTTAAATCTCCATTAAGAACCTAAAAAAAAGTTTAAAAATCAGTTAAAAAATTCCATCTGTAACAGATCCGCTTACTAAACTATTCAATATTTCACCTTCGCTTAACCAACATCCATAACGAACAGAACAGAACATATTTTTTTTAAAGACTTGTACAAAGTACATCGTCTAAACAACTGCATATATACAAAATAAACACGTAATTTGTCAGATAACAGTCCATATTAATCATATTAATCATGGAGAGTAGAAGAAACTTACAATATTATTGCATTTTCATACTAACCGTCAACAAATATAAAGTTTTCTTAATTTAAAAGATTCTTTTATATAAATCCCTAAATTTTTCAAAACGTTACAGTCATGGGATTTTATTTTTTCATAAAATTTAAAAACTGATGGCCTAACATAACAATATTGTTCCAAGTACTTAACTCTAAGGTTTCTATAACATGGGCAAACACAAACAAAATGATAAATATCTTCAATGTCATTTAAATTATATTGTAAACATATTCATTCACTCCTAGGTAAGCTATTCTCTCCAAATCTTCCAGTTTGAATTCTCAAATTGTGAGCTGATATACATAGTTTACTTATGAAAAATCTCAGATCGTGTGGTACTAAATCCAGGTATGACTCATATAAAAACTGTGTTAAATAATTTATATATTCCTCTAAAAGGCTATAACTTTCAATTAAACCAAACCACTCTTGTTTAAAACAATCAATAACCCTGTTTTTGAACAAAGCTGGAAATGATTTAGCATGTTTAGACGAGGAATTAATAACGATAAGCATTTCAGAAAAAACAAAGTTATCTAAAAATATTTTAACTCTACTTATCCAATTATTAAGCCCTATCAAACAATCTCTGTTACTTAATGTATACAATCTATTTAAAATAATATTCTCGGAATGTGCGACTTTACACCAATACTTAATAATTCTACAATAATGAGATACATAAAAAGGATAACGTTCTAATTCACCATAAACAGCGGCATTACATGCATTCCAAGAAACTCGCAGAATTTTAAGTGTATACGTTCAATTTCTTTAGATTTCTTAAAACCACTGACCTCGCAACTATAGTTTAAAACTGACCCAACAAAAGAATCAAATAATTGACATAAGGTTTTTAATTTTAATGGTAGATCTTTACAATTGTATAATAAAACATGCCATGCCTTTAAGGCTATTCCTGAAAGATATTCGCAAAACATTGAAAAATTCCCCGTATAAAAAATCAATGTACCTAAATAGTTAAAACAGTCAATCACTTCTACATCAATACCATTATATGTCCATTTTTCATTTCTTTTCAAACATCCACTCTTCCTAAAAAACATAATCTTAGTTTTCGATGTATTCACTTCCAATCCCCATTTATTACAATATGTATCTAGAGTATCAAGATTCCGCTGTAAATCTTTGGGTGATTTACCAAATATAGTCATGGCATCCGCAAATAATAAAATAATTTAAACAATATCATCAATTTGTAAACCACTTTCAAAATCATTTTGTATGAACAACTCTAAATCTTCTAACAATAATGACACTAAGATTAGCGACATTATCTCACCTTGCCTCAAACCGACAGAATAATCAAAAAAGTCTGAAATAGAATTACAGTGTCTTATACAAGATTTTACTTCTTTATACATATCTTTAATAATACGCAATATTTTTCCCTGAATGCCTGATTTATAAAGTTTAAACCACAATGCATTTCGATATACAGAATCGAAACATTTTTTTTTTAAATCAATAAAAGCAACATATAGTCTATTATTGTGATTAAGATAGTGTTCAATTAACAAATTCAGCGCAAATATTGCATCTATCGTAGAACTACCCTTTTTAGAACCAAACTGCGCCTCGGATATAGAATGATTTCTTTCACAAAAAGACACAATTCTGTTATTCAACACCGATGTAAACAATTTAGAAAAACAACTCAGTAATGATACACCTCTATAATTATTAACATCATTTTTTCTCCTTTCTTATATAAAGGAATGATAATTCCTTCTCTCCACTGTTTCGGAAAAAATCCAGTATCTAAAATTGTATTAAAAATATCAAATAAATATGGTAACAAAATATCAACGGATTCAATAAAATATTCATTAAAGAGGTAGTCTCCACCATAAGCTTTATTGGATTTTAACCTTTTCACTGCATGGGCAATTTCTTCAGCACTTATAGGCCTATCAAACTCTTTATTAACAGAACTATTATTAAAATCATTATTATTACAAAAAGTTTCTACTTCTTCATTTACATAAGTATACATATCATTATGAAGATGAGAAAAGTACTAAAAAAACTCATTTAGTGGAATTGAGTTATCTGTTGTCTGTTTTTCTTTTTAAAATATTTCCAAAAAGCCTTTGGTTTACATTTTTTAAGTTGATCCACCTCTTTTAATTTACGATATTTAAATGCATTTTTCTTCCTTTGAATTAATTTATTATAACCCTTTTTACAATCACAACAATATATTCTAAAGCCTTAAGGTAAGTGTTTCGTGCAGCAACACATTCTTTGTCAAACCATTCTGCATTGTCCAAATAAGGTAAATCAACAAACTCCGATGTATGTGAACAATTAACAGTTTTCAAAAAATAATTATCTGCCACATTTTGTACAACATTTGAAAAGCTAGAAAAAAAAATCATGATCGATACCTGACTCGGTGTGTTCAATATCTGTGACCAAATGATTAAGTAGAGGTAATTGCCCAATGAGACTATTTCTAATTTGATCTCTGTATTTTTCCGACCATTTATATTTGGTATAAACTTCATCTGTTTAACATTGTAAACTGTTATTACTACATAATGAAAACTGTATAGGTGCGTGATTGCTCCACACATTTATACTGTTAACACAGAAGCACGTGATATTGGACAAATTGGATTCCTTACATAAGATATATCTAAATTTAATGTAGCTTCATGGAATTATATATAGTACTCACCTGTTTCGTTTTTCCTTCTATCCTGTATTTTTGTTTCTTTCTTTATTTTGGAACTCACCCTTATGACTCGATTGTATCAAGATTTATTTTGTTTGAACTGTTTATGTAGTAACGTTCTGCTCATGTTGTTTGATATGATGTATTGTTCTTTCTATTTGTAACTTCCTCTAAAATTTCGTTTCGATAAGAGAAGTTGTACGAAGCAATACGAAATTGTTTCGATATTGATATTTACATATATTTATATGTCTTATGTGATTTGCATGTTACATGATCGTTTACACTGCTTTCACTTTTCGTTTGTTCATCTCCGTCATGTTTTGTACAATTTATGTAATATGTTTTGCCGCATGGGTCGTACGACCTTCTGGCTTATGCTGAATAAAACTTTCAAACTTTCATAATAAGTAATCCACCACCGACGCACCATTTCTTGACATGAAAGTAAAAACGCCTAGATCGTCCCCTAGCCTACCGTTAACAATTCTCATGCCACTCGATTAACACAGGTCTAGAAGTTTTGACCCAAATTTATTACACTTTGTGTCATAAGAGGCCCTGCTTCTTAATTCGTCGAGAACATAATCACCATCATCAATCATATCATTCATAGTATCATATCTAATAAAGTCAGGTTTCAAACCAACTCTGCTATTAAAATCTCCACATATATAAACATCTCTAAACTTATCATAATAACTGATAATCATTCCATAAGTAAATAACATCAGTCTTTGTTTTAAAAAAATTTTCCTTAATTTTTTTTTAAACCTCTTTAAAAGATTCTAAATATTTATACTATCATACACCGAAAACTTCTATAAAAGTTATAACATACATAACCCGGTACATTAATTTCGCTATTACTTGATGCCCACGATTCATACAAAAATATAATATCATTATCTACAATATTTTTCACAAAATCTTTACATTCCATCTTTGCATCTGTGAGTCTATTTACGTTCCATGACAGAACTTCCCCCTCCGTGGCCCCCTAGTCTCTTACTGCCTTGCCGCCTATGTAAAGCTTGTCGTACCCACACCTGTAGACCCCGACTCTTGGCCTCCCTAACCTTGGGACGTAGTTTCCTTCTCTTTTCTTCGACCTTCTTTGGGTATTGTTCATTTACATAAAATGGTGTGCCCTCCAGATTTTCCATTATTTCCTTACATACTCCTTGTCTTTGTATTCCAAAAACTTTACCATTATTTTCCTATTATTCCCCTGTTTTGGACCAATTCTGTGAACCCTTTCTGACTTCATTCTGTCAACGGTTTCCTTCGCGATCTTCATTTTCTCCACCATGTGAATAATTGAGCGCCATTTTATACAATCAAAGGCTTCACAACCATGCGCCGGTTTATTTATAAATCAAAGCACCGAAGGCACTGATAGACTGTCGGCGGGTTGGTCGTGGTGAGCAGCAAGGACGCTAGATTGTAATCCAAATATATGCTGCATTCTTATCTGTTTATAAAGGGGGTATGTGGCCAGTTTCACCGCCCTTCCCAGTTGATAAGGTGTGAAGAAGGCCCTTAATGGCACGTGTCAATATCACACACACACACACACACACACACACACACACACACACAGTTCTAAATTTTATTGATTATAAATTTATCAATCATTTTTTTTCCATAATATAAAATTATTACATGCTGATGATGGTGATTTGAACAGAAGCCTAAACTTGATCTGTATTTTCCTTCTTCATACTTCTATTGCGTCAGCATGCGCGTGTTTGATTCATTTATTTGAAGTGTGGAATACACGCGCCAGTAAATACGGTATGGGTACCATGCGACCGGTAGCACCTTGAAATATATCCACTGTGTATAGTATGGTACATGACAAATTTATAATGAATTGAGCAGTTTTAATTTGTAGTATATATATATATATATATATATATATATATATATATATATATATATATCCAATGCTGTCGTAGTTGGGGATTCAGTTCAGTACATTATGAATACCGGATTCCCAGCTAGCTAGCAATTATATTGAAGCTGGGAATTCGCAAATACCCACTCCTTAGCTTGGAATTGGATGTAGCAGCGTATTCAAACTGTGCTATTACTTAGATTTAAAAAGTATTGAAAACACATTGCCAGCTTGCTCGGAAGTCAGCTGTACAACATGTAGCTAAGAATTCGCGAATACCAAATTCCCAACTCGGAATTAGCTGGGTACTTTCACATCGTCTTGAATACAAAAAAAAAATCTGAATCTGAATTTGAATTATGGATTCAAACCCCGCTATTAATTGTACTTGATTTAATTTATTAGGACTAATCAATAATAGCTTTTTGGGAATTTGATTGTGTTAAGAATGAAAAAAAAAAAAAAAAAAAAAAAAAACAAGTTAAAATATATACGATAAACCTACAAATTACTGCGTATGAGATACAGCTTTACCTTTGACCTTGCAGTATGTACACGCCTCCCGTTTGACTGACAACTTCACGTGATTTTTATACGGTTCAGAGTCAGTGTCGCTTGGTACATTAATATTGTGAACTAGCAAAAGATGACGTAAAGCAGTCACCGCCGCAACTAGCTCCGCCCATAATCCGCATTGGTCAAGTAGGCACCATACACACTGATACTTCCCCCCATATCAAGAGCTCACGGTTCATTTTATGTAACATTGTTTTCTAATTTTGAACGAAATACTAGCATTTCATTTCATTGGACGATTAAGAAGGATGAACTGTAAGATTGATTATCTGTTTGGTTTAGCGTCTCGCCGGCAATATGTTAGTCATTTGGAGACTTTGCTTACTTAAGATAGATATAGTACTGTCATACTGAAGACACCAAGACACATTATTCTGACACCAGGCCAACCATTAATGAAATTGACCGCCAAACAATGGAACTATATTTTTTCCAGTACCATTTTAACGTCTTTGGTATGTCGCGAAAGGGGATCAAATCCACGACCTCCCGATGCCGGAAGGGATGCTATAATCACACGGCAACCGGGATCGATTTTGTATGTATGTATGATTTCATCTAATTATTTTGCTTTTTGGTGTCATCGTACGTACCTGAATCAGTTCAGTTCTTGAACAGAGTGAATCACTTTGCATAAAAAGCGTGTATTTACTGTTTAATTATATCCCTTTACTTCAATTGCTAATGCATTATTAATCAACATGACTTTTTTCTAAATACATAAAAATGTATAGTTTGGATGCACTTATTTCTATTAGATAATGTGGCAATATGTTATACAATAAGAATCAATGTGAATTTCACTTTGATGTAAACACAGTGTCTCAAAAAAAGTATTATACTAAATATCTTATGAACAATACTATTTTAAAAAAAGGCATCATGGTTGAAAGATATCTTGGTTAAAAAGATATTTGTGTGTGTAACTAACATCCAATTCCACAAAATGAGCCAAATCAACTTAAAATATATGCAAATATATATAAGGAAAGTATACCAAATGATTTGATTATTTTGGTTAAGTGATTTTAGATAAAGTAAAGTTTATGCTCTAAAATACATATTTTATTTCTTTTCATTAAGATTATATTGCCATGAATATAATTTATACGGGCTATGTATTGTATTACATTTTTCTTTCAGCGAATACCTTTTTTGATTGTATATTTATAATATTCTAAAATTGTGTGTCTGTCGAATTTCTTTTACATCGGTTTTTCATAAAATAAGTTGAAAACGAATTTGTATGCATATTATTGCTTCCTGTACTTAAGGTAATCCATCCACCACAAAAAAACATAATCATGGTCTTTTAAATGCTGAAAATGATTACAGTGTAGATGAAAACATTCATTGGCCTGGAGTCATAGGTTTTTGTGACTAAAGTCAGTTAAGGTTTGCATTTACTATTATTTAGATAAAATTCCACAATCGATTGTCTTCTGCTATAGTATTGTAAAATCATTAATTTTCGTTGACATTATATTTCGTTGATATATACCTAAGGGAATTTCGTGGGTACATTTATTCGTGATCTTTGATCTAGAATTCGTGAGGTCTGTATAACAGACAAGTTTTCGTGGGGATTGCTATTCGTGGATATAATCCTCAACGAAATCGACGAAAATTTGTGTCTCGCGAAAATTAATGATTTCACAGTATCGCAATACATAAAGAGAGAACAAATGTAGGAATGATTACGTGTATAGATAATTATAGATAGTCCGGTCGCAGCTCGGGCCTGGCTCCCGATGGCGGCGTTCCCGTAGTCATTGGGAATGGAAGAAACATGTACCCGGAAATAAAAAAAAAAAAACACAGACGATTTTGGTGAAATTTACGTACAGTGTCGGATCCACGAGAATCGAACTTGGTTTGCATTGGTGACTTGGTTATCTTGATAATATGTTATTAGACTTGACTAGACTATATGACTCGATATACCGTCGACTCGATAGTATTTCAAGCATATAGCGACGTTCAGCTAATTAAGGGTGGAGGAAGACCCCGAATGCACGGAAACATTCGGGTAGAGCTACCGACATACCGCAAACCAGCTGGAAGGATTTTATTAGAGGCTGAGTAATCTGTGCGATAATAGTAAATTAAAAATGATATTGGATCTAATTTGGCAGTTTCCCTTTTTCATGCATTAAAGCGAAACATTTCTGTACGAATATTATGTAGGTGACTTGAGAGTTTTGAGATATATGTAGTTTTGAGATATATGTAGTTTTGAGATATATGTAGTCAAACATATGTTACCAAGTTTTCCTAACATTACGTGTTTCAAGTAATTGTATGAACAGATGCCGCTAGTCATAATAATATAGAACTGTGCATTTAATCTAGCCAGTTATTTTGGAATAGCGAAACATAAATAATTCTGGTAAGACAGCTTTTGCCAGAATATTCGTTTTCATAATACATGTCGGGTTGATTACTGTAAAGTATGATTCATCTACTTAAGATTATCAAAGTCAAATAGTGATGTAACAAATACAATATCGTATTCAAATCGTAGAGCAAGCTTATAGGACAACGAAGATTACAAACAGTTTTTTATCCAACAAATCAACTTATTGACAACGAAAATCTCTGTTTCTACAAATAATTTAAGTTCATATTGATAACGGCTGGTAGGTAAACTATGTACAAAGTTAACAAATAATAGCTCAGTTTGAATACCCAGAAACAGCTGAACTCCAAGCCAGTTGGGTATTCGCGAATCCTTGAGAAAACGATTCCTACTGTAAATTCCTAGCCAGCTTAGAATTGGATATTCAAAATATTTGATTTTAAGATTTAAGATCTATAGCGCAGCTTGAATACCCTGCCACAACCGAATTCTCAGCTAGCTGAGAATTGGGTTTTCAAAATAAATCAAGTATAAGTACATTTCATAGTGCATATTTAATACCCCGCTCAACCGAATTCCCAGCCAAGTGGGAATTAATCACCTTTTCTTTCAAATTTAAATACAATTAATAACGCAATTTGAACACCAAGCTACATTGCGAATTCACTGCCGCAACCAATCTTAATCAAAGTCAGCTGGTAAATTTGGTTTGAAAACATAATTCCTTAACCTGGAAAAAAACTTTGCATCCAATTTCCCTAGCTGGTTGGAAATGTGGCTGTATCTGGGTATTTAAAGTATGTACGTTGTGCCACTTAGAAGAAAATGTCTTTTTTAGAGCAATTAATGGGGGTTTGTGGAACGCACTTTGGGATCCAACGCATATTTGGGTCTGACCCCAAAGTGTATTACGCACTTTGGGGTCTGATTTGGACCGAAAAGTGCGTTGTATTGTTGCATTACTAATTTCAACACGCTTTGAGGTCAGACCCCGTGTTCTCGAAAATACTTAAGTACGATCTCAAGCTCAAATTTGAGTATCATACTCAAATCCCTATAGAAACTAATGGGCATAGTTTGAGAATAAGTTTGAAAATCATACTTAAGTACTATTTTTATTTTCGAGGACACTGGACCAGGTCTTTGAACATATGTTTAAGAATAAGTATTTAATGAAAGGAAGTGATTTCTGCTGCTTTCTGCTGCCAAACTTACCAGTTAGTTTGCCTAATGAGTATAATGGGAGGTGATAGTATGTGTTTGTGTGTGTGTGTTTTAATTTGACATCAATAAACATACATTTTCTACTCGTTAAGCACCTCGATATTATTTTCTTAGACCAGATTTCTGTAGATATAGGACAATTTCGATATCATTTTCTTATTAACATTCATGCCTTAATGGTTGATATGAAAAGACCTTTCAATGGATGTTTTCAGATCTTCGAAGTGTAGATTATCGGAGCAAAAACGAAAAGCCGATTTAAATGATAATAGCTTAGATTTTTTTTTTCTTATTACAGAATAAAGTTACTAAATTAAATTCATTGCCTTGATCGTATTTTCGTTCCTATGGCAAATTCAACCATATGGGTAAAGCAACACTTATTAAAGGATAATAAGATAAGATAATTATATACTTATTAAATTTCTAAGATTCTTTGTAAGGTATTGTTTTTGTTGTTTTATGTTCTGGTTATCTCGCTATTTCTCTCTCTCTCTTCATCACTCTGTGTATCTACTTATTTTGTTTAGAATGTCCTGAGTTATTTGCCGGAGTACAAAACACCATGTTGGTATGAAAACGGGAAGAGGCTCCTGTGTTTACCATATTTCTACCAGATCGGAATGCCCAAATGCGGCACAACAGATCTGTGTAATCGACTGAGGTCTCATCCTGAAATTATAAACTACACTCGGAAAGAAAATCACCGGCTTTCTAGAACAAGGTTCTCTTCAAGTATGTGATTTTTTACATTAATTTGTCTGAATCTGAATGTTTTGAATCAGATCACGATATTTATGACTTCAAAACCATTTATGTTTTCCTATTTCTTATTTAGAAAAGGTATACTCAGAAATCCATGAGTTTGTATACTTTTGTTTGTAAATTAAATATCTAAACTTTATCTTTAGTTGCTACATCCTTGACATAATAGTGTTGAAAATTCGTGCTGTTCTCACAAGTTGACCGGCAGAATTAACCAAACTAATCTGCCGTAGAATCACTTAAATTGTAGCCTTTGATCAAAACGCAAATACGTATATTGATTATTTTGAAAACTAAAACGAGCAAGCGTATTCTAAAGGCTTTTATTGGTCCTTTTCATTTTCGCAATCTATATATTACGAAATGGTCTTTTTAGTGATTGTGCCCAGTGGCCGAATGGTTAGACCGTCTGTCTCATACCAATGCCGTTAAAACGATATTGGTAGCTTCCTACATGGCGTTCAGCATACATACAGGGTAGTTCCTTGACTTTCAGGAAAGTGTGATTGAGCGAAGTATCATGCTGCATGTCTGCAGCGTGATCATGGGGTCTCGCGCATGCGCAATGGCTATGTTCAGTAGCACTATTTTGGCCATTAAGCTAAGTTGTATTTATTATTTTAACCAGTTATAATAAATTTCCACGGTTTGTATTTCTGCGTTTTCGAACACAGCTATGAGCAAACTGAAAAGAAATAAAAAGTAAATAAAATAAAAGTCTTACTGTTACTCCTGGTACGATTGTTTTTATTATTAGTCACGTTATATGTTTGCATATAAAAACATTTTTTTCAAACAGAAAACGGAAGAGACTATTTATTACCGTTGACAAACTATGCAAAATGGTACAGAAAAGCCTTGCCCGAAATACAGAATAGTACTAAAGGCTCCGGGTACCATTACAAAATTCTAGGTAAGACTGGTTTTCAACAAGACAAATGTATTTTATGCATGTCCATCTACATAGTCGTAGACATTAATGCACCAAATAGTAATAGGTTGCCGTCGGCGCAAATATCGAAAGTATCTTAGCTTCTGAGATTTAAGATCAATTAATCAAAATTACATAGATTAAACTCAACAATATATAAAACATTCAGAATCTACCACTTTTATTAAATGTATTAATTTCAGTCTATTCATAAATCCTGAACACACAACAATTAAATTCAATTTGTTATTCCCTCTTTTCGTAGTCCGAGTTGTCGTTCTTGCGGGACGGTATATTGCATTTCACGGGAACCCACAATTAGTCAGTTACTTTCACCTTTCTTAAGCTAACAGTTTTTTCCGTTTTGTTAGGCTGATATGCCATTCCGCAAGAACGCTAACTTCTATATTACGAAAAGAGTGAATAGCTTGACATCATATATGTATAGCCATGAAAAAAAAGGTTGGGAGGTTTGAATTGTTTGGCGCTACCATCACTTCCTTCCAGCACACATTTTTTCCGTCGGGAGCCATATCTAAAAATATATATATCTAAGCCATAGTCACAAAATCTAACAGGAATATTCACCAGCATGCAATGGTAGATATTTAACACAGGGCTTTGATTGTTGTTCATTAGATATGTGTAAAGTGTAGCAGTTTTATTTCCGTCAGGAGTCAAATCTAAAAAACTATATGAGCCTTATTCGCAAAACTTTACAGGTTATGTTAGAGTTATGGACATTGAATATTTTTAATGATATTGTCACTTCTTCCTCCAAAACTGTAAGAGTTAGAGTCATTGTTAATTTTAAGCAGTTATGTTCAGTATGCACAGAATTATGACCCTTGAATAACTTAAAAGTTGCCGTTTCGTAAATCTGTATAAGCCAGACAATGAGAAAAATACATAATTATTCAACCAATTGCAGCGTTTGACAACTCAGTTCATTCTGCTCTTTTGCTCCATATGTACGAGTTATATCCATTGTATTACTAGTGGTATTATGGACGGGTTTTATTTTCATCAAAAGTAGATTGAAGGTCACGTTCAACTGCATACAGAAGAGCTTCAACCACTTGAACAACTGTCAAAATTTGAAGCAAACCGATGAAGCACATAGAAGTTATAGCAGATTATCCTATTTTTTAAACGTAATCTTTAAGCAACTGTCCAAAAATTGAAACAATCCAAGACATTATAGCAGATTAAAGCATTAAAAAATATCAAAAAAGGGGTCAACCATTGCGGACGTCCGCATACGCCAGACGCCCTTCCGGACACCGTCAGTTTCAAAATAGAATCTTTCGTTTAAAAACTCTTAAAATAGCTTATCTCTAAAGTTGTATCACCAAGAGTAGCATAACTTTACAGGAGTCCACCAGCTTGCAAAGTTTGACACCAAAGGTTTTCATTGCGGTTTTTGCTGTTTTACCCAATATGTGCATCTTTATGGCCTTTAAAATATATTTAAAATATAGTTCTGTCGCGCATTAGACAATATTTACCAGTATGTGAGGTTGAGGACATTCAGAATATGGTTTTCATTCTATTCAATATTGCAAAATAATGAATTACTAAGAAGCTGGAAATGTGGAAATGAGGGCTTTGTGTCATATGGACACATTTGTAGTCTTAAAGCAAAGCAACAATATATAAATGGATAGCGGATTTTGCTTGGTGATGACTAGAAATTACCGCCTGTCTGATCTTTATGGTTTTTACTATTCCCTTGAAAACAACAACAATAACAGCAACAACAAAAACAGCAACAACAAAAACAACAAAAAAACATACATTTTTGATTACGAGCTTTCCGCAATGTTCACAAACGTGTTACTCTTTATTGGACACAAATTCAAGCGGGCGTTGGCACCCTATTATTCGCTTAAAATGCGCTGTAGTCTGTAAAAAATAGGACCATGACTTTAAATTTTCTGATAAATAAATTGGCCAAGGCTTCAAAGCTAATATCCGGTCTTAATTCTTATTGATGCTTTCCTTCGGGAAAGGAATGAAACACGACTCTAATACCAGTATTGTCTAGAATGTCTGTGATGTCTATAGGTGACTGCACTGTCTCGACGTCATTTGAAAACTTCTACTGGAAGCTGATGCCTTCTGAGGCTGATAAACCTGACTACGAGCATGTGTTTACCAATGCTGATCTTCTTCACTATTTCAATCCAAATGCGAAGATAATCATGATCTTGCGAGACCCGGTGGAAAGGTACATTTTGCTTAATAATTAATAGGAGGAAGGAAGAAAGGTGAATTTGGTTGACAAAATGGTTGCAAATCAGCATTTTGTGTCGGTATGATCATTGAAGCGGACGTGCGTTGAGAATTCACCATCAGCCGTTCGTACATTATTACTTTGGAAGATAAACTTTGATTGAGAATACGTGATATACAACACACACACACGTATATATATAAAGAATAGAATGTTCACAATATGTAACTAAGCATAAATATGCATGTTTATTCAGTGTATAAAATAGTCTATTGAGATATTTATACAAACAATTGAAGACCAAAGCAAGCGTAACTTTCTATTGTCTGGGGAAATGTCTTAATAGATTCTGTTCGACTTAAAGGTAACCCTAAATTTGTCATAATGTCAATAGATCTGTATTGTACATGGCAAAATAGAAATTAGGACGGTGTTCTATTGAAAAATACATCATCGATAAAAAATTGGAGTTTCAGAGCTTCTGATTGGCCACAGATTTAGGGAAACTTCTAAACGTTGGGTTTGTGTTCGCATTGATATGTTGATCACGAGGTGTGATCATAAAGCTCGTAGACAAAACTTTTTTTTTTTAATAATTAACTATATGTCTAACTGAATTATCAGCAATTATTTACATATGACTTTGACTGAACAGATCTTAGTGCACCTTCATTACGTTATTTTGTTAAGCCTGTTGTCGTAGTAACAGCCTTACGCACCTAAGCGACACTTTGACGAACAGCAAAATAGTTCTGCAACACTAGATTGTTCTTATCAAGCTAAACATGCGGGAAAGAGACACGTTGATATTTCATAGCGACAATTGCTACGTATTGCAGTTGACATTAACGTCGTTACATATCTTTTAAACGTTAAAGTGGGCAACATGCACGGGTGTGTTTTGGTCGGTTGGGACACCGTAGCGTCATTAAAGTCTGCAGTGGGACCAACATAACGCCTTTAGACACCATAAATCTTATACAGAAAGACATGCAGAAAGCCTCAGAAAATTAGTATTGAAATGGCACAAAATTATCCGTAAGATACATGGAAAAGGAAGGACTTGAAGAAAAGAATAATTGGAAAAATATATGTTGGCGACCGTTTTAATATTAACGACGTTGTAAAGTGTCGCGTTTATTTGGTTTGATATTCAACACAACTCACCTCGTACAATTTTCTAAAGTAAATAATTTTTATATATCCTCTTTTTATCTTGTATTTGACAAATACGGTGCCAAAAGAGATTTATCATAATAAATAAATGGAATATTAACTGAATAAACGGACTAGCAGTTATCAGTTAGTTCTTTTTTTTTCCGATCATATTGGTAAATATTTTCATGTCAATACATAAATTGCATCATTTTTTAATGAAAACTAATGTCTTACATACACTGTCCGTATTCATAGCCATACTTCTTATAATACACCAGAGAAGTCCCTATCAGATCACTCGACTTTGAGTAGAATGAAGCCTTTCCGCGTAAATTCATTCATAATGCATTTTATTAAATTGAATAAAACTTTCATTAAAACTTTAGAGTGTGTTGTTTACAAAGATATATCTTTCTATCTTAAGAAACTATATGTATTTCTGGACCTCAGTAAGTGTGTAATATGTGAATTTTTGTCAAGTTAAATGTTTTGCTTTTAAATTAAGTTGTACCAACTCAGACTGTACTCATTCCCCGCATGAATTTAATTTGATGATGATGATGATGCTTATTATTATCATAGCGTTTATGATGATGGTTATGTTTGTGGTACATTTTTCAGGTCCCTATAATCAGGGTCACCCCATTTATTATCCTCGTCAATAGGTGTGTATGGGTCGAGGCCACCCCACTCCACACCGTACATAATTAGACATAAGATATATACATTCTTGCAATATAGTATCAGTAATAATTTATAGGGTCTGAAAAAACAACAACAACAAATAAACAACAAAAAAAAATAAAAAAGAGGGGGGAAAACATATTCACCAAATATATATATTTTCTTTGGATGGGTTGTCATGATTAAAATTTCATTTCCTTTTGTTTTGGATTATATATCAATTAAGGTATTTGAGACAAAAGTCTTACAACTGACCACTTTTCTCTTTCTGCATTGCTAAATCTTGCAGATTTATAATTTCCAAAGGAAAGTTTAAGCTATGCATCATTGATTGACAGTTTGGTAAAATTTGTTTCGTTTTACATAGGAAATATGTCTTTTAACTTCTAAAAATAATTGTATAACTATCTTTGTCTTTGTATTTTTCATATACTCCAAATATAAAATAGTTACTGTTGAGAAGTCCTGAAATATTTGAATTAATGATAATTTTGCTTTAAGAATTCAAAGATAACCTGTATTTTTGGACAACTCCAGAATAATGTAATATGGTTTCTTCTTCTGTTTTACAAAAAGTACACATCTTATTATCTGTTATATTCATGTTGTAAACAAATAATTAGTATATAAAATTTTATGAAGTATCCTTGTTTGTAACCATTGGATATATGAATCTAAACATTAATAAAAAAATCATAAACATTATTCCATATTTTTTGACTACTTGGAATATCATTATTTGCTATAAGTTTTCTATTAACTTGTCTATTGGTATTCGCACCAACAATAATTAGTTTTAAGTAAGAACTGATTAATGGAAATTTTACTATGTCTTTAATTCAATTTTACAGGCAGCTTTATATCTATTTACATTTATTCTGAGAGCTTCATAAAATTCCTTTTTTAACCTTATAAAAGTTTTTATTTTTCAAATATCTTGAAAAAAACGTAATCCTTTGTAATGTAAAACTTTTATAAAAATTCCATTACCTCCAGACAAAAAATTGTGATTATAAAACAATTGCAAATCTAAGAAAACAGTTTTGTGTTGATCACTAAACTGTTAACATATTATGTATAACTTTTCAAACAGTTATCCAAAAATTGTTTTTTTATTTTAGTAATAACTCTATCTGCATACAATTTAATTTTCCAGTACAAAACAACTTATCTATATCAAATATTGATTTAACATATATGAACATTGACTGTTTACTGCAATTATATATCTTTTTAACCAGCTAAGTTAAAGTGAGTTGTTATAGAAAAAATGCTTGTCATCTTTAATCCCCTCCACAATAATCTTTACATGTTATAGTACCTTTGATTTTTACTCGCTCTCCCCATACAAACTCCGTGAACAATTTATGTATATTTTACATTATCTTAAGAGGTGGTATTGGTAAAGAAGTAAAACAATGTGTTAAAAGTGCTAATTTGTTACGTATTGCTAATACATGTAGTATTTTTTTTGTCGAAGAATAATCAAATCTTATTTGTAACAGAGCCTTTGAGTGACCGCACAATACAATCTTTTGTCAACAAAAGTAAACAAAATGTTCGAAGACGTCCATAGCAGACACAAGGGGAAATGTTCAACTCTACTCGTGCAATCCTCGATGAGTTTTACAGACCATTCAACGAGGAACTAGGGAAACTGCTCGGAGACAAATTCAATTACAATATCAAAAACCAATAATCATTTCATCTGTTTACGGCGTATGATTCTCGATAAGTAAAGTGTCAAGGATATTCGCAATTTTCTCCTAAAAGCTGTGATCATGTCAGCATAGCTAGAGTTAAAGGTTGTTTCGCCAGTAAATGAGGTATGGTTGTATGGATCACATTTCCTTTTCAAATGGTTTATTATTTTGAAATGAATAAAGTATGTTTAACAGATTTTAAAATTTGTATTCTTGTTTATCAGTAGACAGTTACCATAGAGACAGCTCTCTAAATGACCTCGGTTTTATTTTGTTTTTGACCAGGCATCCACAAGTATATTGCATAAAGGAATGATACAAATGTATTAAGGGATTTTCTGATAAAAAAAAAATGAAAATGAATCTATATTTATCTCCCCTTTTTATTATTGTAAAAATGAAGTACCTTAGGGTGTTAGGATATGTGTCTTCTATATGTAGAATTCTATCTCTTTTTCTTTCTTTTTAACGAGAGCCGTATTATTAATCAATTTATTTAAATGGTTATCATGGACATTCAAACATAACTTGAGGCAATGGTAACGTACCCGATTGCGGATACAAAGGATACAAAAAGTGAATAATGATAGTTTTATTGTGACCTGGATAGCAGAATTAAAGGATAGATTACCGAATTGACAAAAACATAACAAATCACAAATCTAAAACTTATGGTGCTAACATAATGCACCTTTGCTCGATACTGGTGTTGCAATATTAATTTTGAATCAGGCAAGAGCCCTACTTATTACTACACACAGCTATAAAGTTATTTCAGCCTAGGGCAATATACCATGCTTTTCACGTGTACCTACAGTTGCAATACTACCAAAATTATCGCAATAAAAACAGAGAATTATTAGTCTTTCTTTTGACTATATATGCAAAATATTGTCTCTATATGTTAAACAATTAGCCCGACTGATGTCGATAGAATAACTGATGTATTAAATAACAGCATGAAATAAATTCCCCTACCCCTTCACGGAATATTAACACAAAGATTTCCGGAATCGATCGAGCTCTGTCGCGCGTGGTTAGGGCGTGCATGATTATTAACATTATCTATTTTTAGAACGCTACATCCGAATCGGGGGCAGTTAAATTCCGTACTTATTGATTCGCAGATTATCCGTAGGTAATATCAGGAATCAGGGAAGTTATTATGGAACTGTTCTTCACCGAGATCCGTCATAGATGATAAATGTCCATGATTTGTTAAAAGCTGAGAGTTGCAAAATATTCGACCTAAATTGACGTATCTGTAGTATTGCATCTTTAAGCTTTATGAAAACGTGAATATACGCCAGACTATATACAGCGACTTCCTTCCGAGCGTACGTATAAACGCCACACAACAAAACTGGATAACTCGCAAATATAAATGGTAGGACCCGTGTTAACATTGGGACACAAAATCGATTTCGTTGCTATGTAACACTCTCATAATGTGGATGCGAAGCTAGTCGTGGTTAAAAGATTAATGAACTTAAAACATGCTCGGTTTTTGTGTTTCAAATATTGTAATTAAGTTATATCTGAATGAATTGTAAGCTTTTGCATTTGATTATAACTTTGCCCTCTCGGCCACGGATTCCCCTGGAGTCAGCATCAGTGGTAGCAGAAATATCATCATCACCCTTCTTTGTGCGAGAAAAAATTCGCTTGTTACCGCGAGAATTCCGTCATAAAAAGTGTCTTATTTATTTAGATTTATTTTGTGCGAGGTTTATTGAAACGGGCCTCAGGAATATAACAAGAGTTATTAATGTTTAGATATCTAATTTGACTTTTGATACCTCGTGGTTTCATTTTATTGAAACAAGAAATATCTTTAAAAAAGATATTCGGCGTAGGATGAAAGAAAAACGAGATTTCCAGTCTTCTAGAACATTCCCAGGAAAAGCGCGCGAAAGACCGACGCACAACAAATTTAGTACGCTCTAGAAATAGTTCAGTATTTTTTCTATGAAATATACTTATTTATAGACGGTAATACAAAAAATTATATCTGTAAATAGGCTTGTTTGATATTTGTTCATATCATTATTGCATATGACAATTATGATATAAAAGCGTTATTAGTTGTTTTGGTTTTGGCGAATTAATTTTCAATGAGAGCATCTCGGCAGGCTGGAAGAATTCAATATACATAGTAATTAAGGGGTTTCATGTCATAACACGGTGGATTCTTTTTTGTTGTTTTAAATCATTTTCACAAAGTAGCATTCCTCAATTGATGGAAAAGGATTGTATTTAACTTACTGAAATCACTTTCATGTTTACATCAAAAAGAAAAGTAATAACACCAAGCTGAATGATATATACAAGCTGCACCCCTTATTTACAGTAATTTTATAGTCCATAACGATGCGTTAACCAATAACAGGAGTCCTTTTATTCAGCTTAGAATTATTTACCGCTGTTAGCGTACATTTGATTGGTTTAAGATGCGAGTTGAAATCGAAATTATACAGCTACGCCGAAAAAGCTATACTGTAGAGTCATAAGTTTTCGTGGTGGACTTATTTTCGTCAATTTCTTGGTCTGCTTTATCCTCATAAAATCTGTTCATTTAAAAGACTCTGCGTTTTCAAAAACATGAATCTACGAATAATTATACCGACGAAAGTGACTATATTAGGATTCAACCAAAACTTAATGATTTTATAGAGGTACAGTTATCTCCACATAAATCGAGCTCTGGTATATCACAATCTCAATTTGTTGAACATTTATTGGCCGACGATTCCTCTCGTCATTTTATATGTGCTAACTTTCTTGTAATATCCTATTATTAAGACTAGACTATGACTATTTGAGTTTACCGTCGCTTCGACAGTAAATCAGTCATATAGCCACGTCCAGCTAATTACATGTGGAGGAAGACCCCGAATGCACGGAGGCATCCGAGTAGAACCACCGACCTACCGCAAGCCAGCTGGGAGGATTTTATTAGAGGCTGAATAATCTATGCGATAATATTGGACCTATTGGCAGCTTTCCCCTTTTTCATGCGTTAAAGCGAAACATTTTTTTACGAATACCATGAAGGCTTCCTCACATGAAAACCAAATTACCCTGCCGGGATTCGAACCCACGCGGTGAGGGGCTGAGTGAGTGTTTAAGTCAGCGACTTTACCCTCTCGGCCACGGAGACCCCCCCCTAATATTAAGAACGCTGACATGTAACATAATGGAAGAATTAATCAGCCTGATCACACTTGTAAAATGCGCTGTGGAAGCATAAAATCTGCCACTCCATGTCAGTAAGCGAAGAACTATGCTATGGTGTCTATCTACTAGTATAAATTTTAAAGGTGAATAAATGGAGAAATCATGATGGTGACCCTCGGTTCTTCACCAGAAGGTATGAAACTATACATAATAGTAGTCATCGTTCATGACCTGTTCCTATATGTGAGTTGAGATGTCATTAAATTTTCGTTAATAAAGTTGATATTGAAACTGACATATGGATTTATTTTATATCACCACATCACAATCAGACGAAGGACAAAACAGAAATCTCCGCTTATCATGAACTCCTTAATGAACATGCTTGGTATAACCAATATTTGATATACAGTAAAACCTCATACCACAGACCACATCAATATGGGACAACCTCTCTGTAAAGACCATAAGTTCAGGACCTTGTTCCCGTCTGTACTACTTAACTCGGTAATCAGACCACCTCAGAATTACGACCAGCTGACTGTGGTCACATGACTGGTTGTTTAAAAGTAATTGTATTAACCTTTTATTTCATGTATAGACTTATTTCGACACATTGGCAACCAGAGCAGACCCAGACCAGACAGCTCCTGAAAAAGTCCTCCATTAACAACCTCTGTTTACTCATACAGTACTGAATCCCACTATAACAAACAGCTGACTTTTGTCCCAAGACTGGTCGTATTATTAAGGTTTTACTGTCATAACGAAACTTATTTATCAACGAAATTAATTACCATATTTGGTAATTAACGAGACGCGCATGCGCAACTAATGAAATTGGATACTATACTTTGTCCGACTACAACTGTTAACGCTATGTACTTGACTTTTGAAAGACAGACACATTTCGACATATCTTTTTCAGGTAAGTTTGTATAAAACAGATCTTTTACTATCTAGAATTTTTGTTGATTTCGTGGCCATTTTTATCTATTTATTTAGTATTACATGTAATTATTCTTCCATGCTTCTTTTTGGCCTTACATTAAAATTGTTCTTATTTTTGCATATTCTATTGGTAAATAAGGCTTTTCGTGTTATTCTTTAAGGAAAACTATGTTAGATATCAGTTGAAGTCAAGAATTAAGACGAAGCCAGTATGCACAAACAAGAAAGGCATTAACATGAATACGATTGTTCATATTATGGTACCAGGTTGCGCTTAAGTAGTTATAGTTTCCCCTGTTTAATGTATTTCTCACGACATGGTATTTCTTACGAACGCGTACGGTTTACGAATCTGCTGACGGTCTCTGAGAAACTTGAAGGAAAAGCCCCAGAAAAAGAGGCTTGAAGAGGTAGAGTATTGTTTAACATTTAAAATTTAATGTATGTTTTATGTGCACCGGTGAAATCGCCCCATAAATGCATGTTATATTTGTTTCTCCAACGCAAAATCGGCAAATATATGATCAACCCTTTTGAAAATTACCTTGCAAAACAAATTTACCAAACGGTTTATCATTGGTAAGTAATTCACTATTCGATAATTTATAAGATAATTAATAAAAAGTGCAAATTCATATCTCTAGCATAATGCCATTAGCATTCCCTCTGGATGGTTGCCCACGTATTTTTTGCAACCACTGTTCTGCATCTTTCACTGACTTCTGTGTCAGGGTTGGAAAATTAAAACTCCTTTGCAGAAAATGAGTGACCAACAGTCGAAGGCAGCAGAATTTTTGAGAAAAGCTTCTGAAGCCTTGGACTCCAAAGAGTCAAAGGAAACTGTTACCCACACACCAGCAATGAGAGTGCAAGATTCAGACATCTCTGCAAATGTTAGAAGCTTGTTTTCCCCATGCAGTGGATTTGCGAAAACACGTTGGTCCAGTTAGAGAAGAGTCATGTCAACTCCAGTATCCTATTGGACTCATAGATTTTGTTGCTTGGCAAAGTCAACTCATGTATGTTGATATTAATGGATTATGTTAAGTCTGATTATGTTTTTAGAACTCGGAAACACACATACTTTAATCCATTTAAGCATTTTCTTGGGATCTACCTATTTGATACAGGTAGTACTTATTTATATCCATCGTTTGATCATGTTAAAGCAATCTGAAATATCTTTTCATGCATGATGCAGAAAATCGGAACAGAAGTTTAGTTTTTTTTCCATCTTAGCTATATACATGGCAGTGTTGGCCAATATTCTATGCCAAATGGTAAATAAAGGGCACAGTGGTCCATTGGTAACACATCATACTGCAGATCAAAAGGTTGTATGTTTGAAGTCTGTATAGGGCAAGGATTTTTTATGGCCTTCCTATGCAAAAATTACTGGTCGAATCCAGGAACCGTCAAGATGGAACATGTTTTCTTAACAACGTAAATGAGTTTAAACTAGATCTATGCCAGTATCCCGAATAAACAGCCCATAACTTTTTCCTCAAAAACATCAACTTCAAATAATGTTTTAGAGCAAATATTAACACACAAAAAATCTAACACACTTCCGCAAAGTTTAATACAAAAAATCTTTCAGTGGTTGATGAAATGGCAAATGATACAATAACTCAGTGGCTTCTTTAAATATTGCAAAGCTACAGATGTAACATACAATGCAGCATTTTAAACATGTCCATAGTAATGGTTAACTCAGAATTGAGGTGTATTTTTATTTTGCAAAGATTTGTTGAGTATGTGAGAAAAAAAATACAAACATGTTTAATTTGGGGAAGTTTTTTTTTTTAATTCAATAACATATGATATTCGTCAAAGAGTCGCATTATATTATTTTCATATCCCAGATTTTTACGCAAATTAAATTTTACTTCAACACTCATTTGATAACAGATGTATAAAAGAGACTATTAAGAAACTTTTTTATAATGTTTAGACCATAGCACCAACGAGAAAGGAAAAACAAATCCTTTTTGAAAGGGTCTTGGGGAGAAGAAAATTACATTCATAAAAAAGTCGTCCCCAGAGGCTTTCACCGAAAAGCTTGAAGAAGTGTTTCCAGGATTGGAGGGTTCTGGCGGATTTGAGTTGCAGATGTCAAACTTTGGGAGCAGGGTGGCCTTAGAGGTCCTACAGATACCCCCTGCCGGTTTTAGTTCAACATGTCTGGCTAATGAAAGCAACTCGGGCCAGGCAATGTGCTATATTAGGTCCATTCAGAAAGACGATGACTCTGTCCAAGAAATGAAGCAGGTAAATATCTCCAATTTCTTTTAAAATATGCTGTTTTGAGCAATAAATTCATAAAAAAATGTCTGCAATTTTAATTTAGATTTATCGGATAAAGGGTTTATAATTGCATAATTAAATCTCTCTTTCAAAAGTTTAATAGAGTCAACAATTGAAACTACTTATACAATTCCAGACTTGAAATAGGTGGAAGGGGAATAACCCAGAAACAGAGTCCCAGATGGGTTAAGTTTTCACAGGGATAGTTCTTTGCACCGAGACTCGAACAAGCAACCTTGATATGCTAATCTGACGCCAAATTGTAACAATCACCTTATCTGTGCCAACTTCCTAGCCTTGTTGCTATTCAAACATATTTGCATAGAACTTTTTTTTGTGAATGTATGTTATTCAGGTAAAACCAAATGACCTGATTAATTTTTAAAAGGCTTAAGCCTATGGTACTCTGGTGAGCGATGTATGGTCATTATGGCTCCCTTTTTATATATAAATCTGCATTATCATAAAAAGCAGTTATTAGTGACTGTGATTTAATATACTAGACTCTGAAGTAATGAGAGAACAGTGTACCAAGTGCAGAATGGTGGCGCCGCTAGGATCACTTCGGAGTCATGTACAGACCTGTGTTAATGTAAGTTCCTGTTAATGTTTAACAATCAATGGCCCAACATCACAAGGCCAGTTTCAATCAACTTTACAATAATGTCTCTTCCATATATTAAAATATTCATTCCATGCAGAGTTTTGGTTGCCATTTAAAATGACAAGATAGTTGTTGTTTTTTTTTGCGTACAGGATGAGCAACTGCGATCAGTCTGAATCAGTCTTTAGTTGAATTTGGCAACAATTTCTTCAGAAGTTCAGACATTGCCAAAACAACTTGGTCACATGAATGTTTCTTTGATGGTCTGCTTTCAAAGATTTTCTATATGCTATATTTGCTATATGCTTACCTGTAATGCATAAACAATATTCAGAAAACATGAACATGTCATTTGAAAGATCCCAAAATGCCGGGTGCATCTCATTTTAAATTGAATTGATTAAACTGAATCTTTTTTGTCTTAGACGATGATGAATATGAAGGAAAAGTGACGGAACCAAAGAAAAGGAAAACCGAAACTATTTGCTCTGAAGTTTGTGTAAGTTATTGTGTGATATTCAAATCACCTGCGAGCTATTGCAGTCACACTGGTGTTGTCATCTCTGTTACACTTGAAATGTATAGCGCTAACTAGTGTTAGACTGAATTAAAAGTTCATTCAAACTTCAGCTTCAATGCAATAACTTTTATTTGATGCTAAATATTGAAACCAAAATTAATATGTAGTCACATGTTGAGGATTGAGTTTGAGGCTGCTTTTCTTAGTTTCAATCGTGTGTACATGTATGCATATCATTGTCAATTTCTCCTTGGTTTATATTACTTTCATATTAAATATCTATGATTAAAAAATATATGAAAGTTGTATTTATTTGTGTGTGGCAGATCATATACATGATATAGCAAACAAAAGTTGAAAAGGACCAAAATTCTGGTTGCTATGGTAATGGAAGAAATATGCATCTCACCAGTGGGGGACTCATGTGTTGCGTGCAACCCCAGTTACTTGTTTTTTCTATGCAGATAACTTCACATTTTCAAGATATGAAATTTTAAAAAATATAAAAAAATATATTTGGTTCTGTCAAACGTATGCCAGCAGGGCATCCGTGTTGCATAGACACTGTGATATTTCCTTGTTTTAGCTTGCTTTAATGTTTACTCTACCATATAGTATGTACTTTCTGGATATCCCTCTTTTATGCTTTTTTTGATTAATTTGATCATTAAGTATTAATTTTTCACAGAATTCAAGTCATTTTGATGAAAAGAACTGCAATCCTGTGTAAGGAAGATAATTATTCAAATAAAACCCACTTTTTGCATGTTGTTGTGTTTTATTAGTTGTTGTTATTATGTTTTTTGTTGTTGTTGTTGTTTTGTAAGAATATATTTTGCTTTAATATAAACAAATCTCTCCTGAAATAGGCTGATGTTCCTTTTCAGTTGGACCATCATGAATCTTAATCAGAGTAATTTGTTTTTATTAAATCAACATCAAGTGAAAGATTTAGGTCAAAAATTGGGCCATTAGTTAAAATCAGAGAAAATAGCATGTGTTCAAGATCTTATTATACACCTTCCTGAAACTTTATAAGCATGATATATTGTTCATTGGTAAGCAATATAGGGCCATCATGCTCATTAGATGGACATTAAACTGGTGATATGCGCTCAATAATGTCATTATCTGAGTAAGGATTTATGTACAATGTGAAACTTTATATATAAAGAGCTTTATTTGAGATGTAGTTTTAGATGCATTTTGATAGGTCATAGTTACAACTTCAACAAGTAGAACGTAAGTAGGCACCCCAAAAAAATCTTGAAGTGAACTTTATTTATGCAGCAAACTTTGCATAGTAAAATTTCATTTAAATAATCACTTACTTTTTACATATGGTTTCCAATATTTTTCAGATATAAACATTTTTTAATTACATCATTTTGGGGCATATACAGTTAAAGACTAAAGAAATATGCTTATTTCAGTCATTTGAAAAGTATCCTTATAAGCACTTTAAAGAAAGAAAAAAAGGATGAAAGTTCTGTTTGTTCTATGCGTATGAATAGGATGAAAGTTCTGTTTGTTCTATGCGTATGAATAGGATGAGCTAATGTAGTCACTATCACTAATTGGTGCCTGCATTGCCATCCGTATATACAATTATGGAACTTTTGTCTGCAGATTATTAAATTTCAAATTTTACAATTAGTAATAACTGGGTAATTAGATATGTTCTGCATTATATAGTGCCTGATCTGATTTCAAATGTTTTGCTCTGGAAAATCCCACCTACTAGATTGCAAAAATTTAGTTTTGCATGTTCGGTTGTTTTTTTTTTTTGTTTTGTTGAACATGCCAATATGTATAGAGTACACTTTGGTATAGGTCTGTCATTGATGTTATCCATGTGAAGTTTGCACATTTAGGTGAATTTATATATTAAGAATGTTATCTAACATAATAAGTATATCCTATTTGATAATGCAAGAAAAGTAGTTATCCGTGAATGGAGCACGAGAGGATGCAACTGAAAACAAAATGCATCAAAGAAAATATAGTCTGACAGTAGCTTACAAAACAACCCTCTAACTTTAAGCACTATCTCAGAGTGAATATAGCAAAACTAAATGTATCAATAATAATAACCCATGATACAAAGTATCTGGGCGCTATATAGGAGTCATGTACATCTGTAGGCAGAATTTAACCACGCCTTTTCTCGGTTACCATTAGTCTGATTTGGATTTAACTTCAGAATTAATAAGTACCAAGTCTAGTTTAGCATATTGTCGGCACACCTTGACTGGTTAAATTCTAAAGGAGTTATGGCACTTTGTTATTTTTTTCTAAGAAACGTTTCTATTACTTCCCATTTTATGTTATTTTACCTTATCATATCAAAGGTATAAAGTTTCAATACATGTATTTGTATCAGAGCTCTACAAGTCTTTTGTGTGTGTATGTGTGTTTATTTTCACCACTTAGCTGTGTCAAGACTTCACTGACATGATTAAAGTACCGTGACAAGGTGGTATCTGGGGGTATTTATCATTTTCAATGATAGTTCTTGTTTTGTTGATGCTCTGTCTAAGTATCTGAACATACTAATCTGCGTATTGTAAAACAATGCTCACTCTCTCTCTCTTTTCAGACAGCTCTTGTTTTTTAGCTCACCTGAGCACAATGTGCTCATGGTGAGCTATTAGGTTACATGCTAAACAGATGGCAATTTCATGATGCCTGTACGAATAAATTTCACATTTGTTGTGATTGGTGAGAAAAAAATCCTTCGCAGTCCAATCAATCATGTCAATCAATGTTTTCATTGTTTCAAAAACTTCCTGAAATTGTCAAAGCGCTGTTTAGTGTATTCATTCCTTTTTATAGGAGAACATGGGAATGCATGTTCTTCAATGTGAATATAGGCGTGATTTTTATTTGACATTTATTATTTTAGGGTGACTTCTTTGACATTTTCAATGTGACATTTTCTGTTTGAGTGTGTTTTTGGGACGGGACTCCTTTCTCAGTCACATTTCCATTTTTTGGTACAGTGCTTTTGGACATAAATTCTACAAAGCTCGGATTTTGATGAACTGAATCAAATAGGAAAAATATGTTTTTAAGCTCTGTTTGATAGAAAGCGTCACTTCATCGTTGAATTATTGTCCAGTGTTTATGGTAGTGTATTTTTGAATAAAAACAAGGAATACAAGACCAATTCTTTTAAATTAGGGAATTCTAGATAGCCAAGTTTAAGCAAAAATGTCTTAAAAAATATGGAGGGGAATATCCGCCAAAAGTCTATGCGTCTAGATGACATTCTTATTTATGAACATTACATGCTCATGTGTCTTCTTTCTTACACCTTATATGTATGTGACATTTCATGTATTATTCTTAAGAGTGTATGTTGTATTGTGTCAATTTCATATTTCTTTCATCTTCGTTCGCGTTTCTTTCTTGCACATGTCGGTTATATATAACCATTAGACTGTCCGGTTAGCTTAGTAGTTAGCAGACTGGCTTCTCACCAATGCGGCCCGGGTTCGATCCCCGTCCAGGGCAGTATGTGGGATGGTAGGTGGTCACCAGATCGGACAGATGGGTTTTCCCCGGGTTCTTTGGTTTCCTCCCACTGTAAGACCGCCATACGGCACCATATGTGCGGTCGGTTCACAAGCTCGCATGAGCTTAGGTTTGAGTGATACAAGGCTTATGCAGTAATAGAAATGTGAAATTTGTTCCAGAGAAATGTGTTTTAAACATAGACACTAAATTAAAAAATACCTTATTAATTTGTGATTTACATCAATATGCCATAATGCTTGGGTGCCTCGCACACTGTAAATTCTTCGACGTACGCGACATGTGGTTAGGAAGGGTCTTTTAAAAAGCACGCCTTGAGGATCATCATTTCTGACAGTATTTATTAATCTGTATTCCTGAATAC
>CM037786.1:6158324-6179693 GCA_021229015.1 Solen grandis
AATCATAAAAGTTAAGTATATAAACTTTTTGCAAGGTAATCAGTAGGATGGTTCTCCGACCAACTTCTACCTAAGAACGGGGATTATAAAATATAGTTAACTCTGAAAAATCTTGATTCTTTGTTTTCATGAATCGTTGCATCAGCGAATTTGAACCTCACGAAATCCGTTTATTCAGAATTGACAGAACTATTCTTATATGTGGATCAACGAATGTTTGTACCCACGAATTAACAAACTTCGCCACAGGTGAAAATATCATTTTTGTTACCACATGAGGTAGCAAACGTTTGCCTCCAGCGAGGTAGCAAATATTTGCCTCATGTACTTAGATAAAGTCCCAAAGAAAATCAAAACAAGGGAGAGTTTTAACAAAGAACTAAGTACAAAATAAATCATACCTGCTACGGAGTCCATAAAAATGAAGGCATGGGTGGAGAAAACCAACATGAGAAGTGGGAGTACAAACTTCATCGTTGCTCTGCACGTTTTGATTTCCGTCGTGTAGAAAGTGAACTGCGCCCCGGACTGATTGAAAATCGAACCAGTCATCTTTTTATACCTTTGGCCGCACATGACAGGGTCGTGAGAGTCACATAAAGTCAATCACATGGAAATGTGCATGATACCCTGTATTGTTTACAGCCTGGGCTATCAGGGATAACAATGTAATGGGGGTTTGACCCGGGGTAAAAGTATCTCAGTGGCATCCTGGTACTTGAATATACATACCATTGTCATCCGTGATTTACAACAGAAAGACAATAGCCACTGTGCATGGGCACTCAAGAACATAAATCGGCAATTGTGTATGGGCTGGAGGCCTTACCATAATAAAATCTTGAATCTTGAAATCGACAATACCAATAATGCAATTGATGTATAGTCAAACATAATACTATTTTTTTTAAACTGAATTGCCATTTTTTATCTAGTTTTCATTTTTTTTTATTTGTTGTTGTTGTTTTACTTGCGTTTTACCGTTTTATAATCATTTACATGTTTTTTTAGGATTCATTTACACACTCGTTATTTGAAACTCGTATGTTATGTATAGAATAGAGTCCATTAAGTCATTTCCACAGACAATAGAAGATCGAAGCGGGCAAAGGCTTCTATTCTCTGGAATAATATCTTAAACATTTAAAAAATATAAAAAAAAGTTATACATATGCTATGTTTCTTCATTATGCTTTTGAAATGATAGAAGGGTGTCTGTCAGTGTATAATGGTAACATATCCGACTGCGAATCTGAAAATTATGGGTTCGAATCCCTTTTTAGGGCAAGGATATTCATGGCCTTCCAAGTTGCAAAGTAGTGGTCCAACCAAGCTGCAAAGTACTGGTCCAACCAAGTTGCAAAGTACTGGTCCAACCCAGTTTCAAAGTACTGGTCCAACCATGTTGCAAAGTACTGGTCCAACCCAGTTGCCAAGTACTGGTCCAACCCAGTTGCAAAGTACTGGTCCAACCAAGTTGCAAAGTACTGGTCCAACCAAGTAACCGACAAGAAGGATTGATTGATGACAAAGAATGATTTTGAAACAACTTGTTTCCAAATCGACATAAAAAAATAAACTAGAGTATATTTGGATATAAAAGACCATTTATACATGTACCTGTGTATAACACTAGGTTATACCATGTCAGCAGACGATACATGTATATAGCACTAGGTTATACCACGTCAGCAGATTAAAACCTGTATATAGCACTTGGTTATACCACGTCAGCAGATTGATACCTGTACATAGCACAAGGTTATATCACGTCAGCAGATTGATACATGTATATAGCACTAGGTTATACCACGTCAGCAGATTGATACCTGTATATAGCACTAGGTTATACCACATCAGCAGATTGATACATGTATATAGCACTTGGTTATACCACGTCAGCAGATTAAAACCTGTATATAGCACTAGGTTATGTCACGTCAGCAGATTGATACCTGTATATAGCACTAGGTTATATCACGTCAGCAGATTGATACCTGTATATAGCACTAGGTTATATCACGTCAGCAGATTGATACCTGTACATAGCACTAGGTTATACCACGTCAGCTAGGTTATACCACGTCAGCAGATTGATACCTGTATATAGCACTAGGTTATATCACGTCAGCAGATTGATACCTGTACATAGCACTAGGTTATATCACGTCAGCAGATTGATACCTGTACATAGCACTAGGTTATATCACGTCAGCAGATTGATACCTGTATATAGCACTAGGTTATACCACGTCAGCAGATTGATACCTGTACATAGCACTAGGTTATATCACGTCAGCAGATTGATACCTGTACATAGCACTAGGTTATATCACGTCAGCAGATTGATACCTGTATATAGCACTTGGTTATACCACGCCAGCAGATTGAAACCTGTATATAGCACTAGGTTATACCACATCAGCAGATTGAAACCTGTATATAGCACTTGGTTAATCCACAGCAGCAGATTGAAACCTGTATATAGCACTAGGTTATACCACGCCAGCAGATTGAAACCTGTATATAGCACTTGGATTTACCACGCCAGCATATTGAAACCTGTATATAGCAATTGGGGATACCACGCCAGCAGATTGAAACCTGTAATTAGCAATTGGTTATACCACGCCAGCAGATTAAAACCTGTATATAGCACTAGGTTATACTAAGACAATAGATCAAAACGTGTGATAATAGATCAAAACGTGTGATAAGCACTAGGTTATACCAAGACAATAGATCAAAACGTTTGATAGGCACTAGGTTATACCAAGACAGTAGATCAATACGTTTGATAAGCATTAGGTTATACCAAGACAATGGATCAATACGTTTGATAAGCACTAGGTTATACTAAGACAATAGATCCATACGTGTGATAAGCATTAGGTTATACCAAGACAATAGATCAATACGTTTGATAAGCACTAGGTTATACCAAGACAATAGATCAATACGTTTGATAAGCACCAGGTTATACCAAAACAATAGATCAAAACGTGTGATAACCACTAGGTTATACCAAGACAATAGATCAATACGTTTGATAAGCACTAGGTTATACCAAGACAATAGATCAATACGTTTGACAAGCACTAGGTTATACCAAGACAATAGATCAATACGTTTGATAAGCATTAGGTTATACCAAGACAATAGATCAATACGTTTGACAAGCACTAGGTTATACCAAGACAATAGATCAATACGTTTGATAAGCACTAGGTTATACCAAGACAATAGATCAATACGTTTGACAAGCACTAGGTTATACCAAGACAATAGATCAATACGTTTGATAAGCACTAGGTTATACCAAGACAATAGATCAATACGTTTGATAAGCACTAGGTTATACCAAGACAATAGATCAATACGTTTGACAAGCACTATACCAAGACAGTAGATCAATACGTTTGATAAGCACTAGGTTATACCAAGACAATAGATCATAACGTTTGATTAAGCACTAGGTTATACTAAGACAATAGATCAATACGTTTGATAAGCACTAGGTTATACCAAGACAATAAATCAATACGTTTGACAAGCACTAGGTTATACTAAGACAATAGATCAATACGTTTGATAAGCACTAGGTTATACCAAGACAATAGACCAATACGTGTGTTAAGCACTAGGTTATACCAAGATAATAGATCAATACGTTTGATAAGCACCAGGTTATACCAAGACCATAGATCCAAACGTTTGATAGGCCCTAGGTTATACCAAGTTAATATATCAAAAGGTGTGATTAGCCCTAGGTTATACCGGTTATATTAAAATAGATCAATACGTATGTACAGCTCTAGGTTAAACCAAATCAGCAGATCAATACGCGTATGTAGCTCTAGGTTATACCAAGTCAGTTTATCAATACGTGTATATATCACTAGGTTATTAAAAGTCAGCAGATAATTACCATCGTTTGTTTGTTTATTGGCTTTAACGTCCCGCCGAAAGTATTTCAGTATTTTGGAGACGATGTCTACTTGAGTCAGATATAGTGCTGCCACACTGCAGTATCACGCCGTAGACATGTTTCATGATACCACACCCAGTCACATTATCCTGACACCGGGCCAACCAGTCCTGGGTCTACTCTTAAATGCTGAACGCTAAGCAAGGGAGCTATACCAGTGCCATTTTTTACGACTTTGGTATGTCGCGGCCGGAGATCTAACCCACGACCTCCCGATTCAGGAGTGGACGATCTAACCACTCGGCCATCGTGACCGGTAATTACGTCCGTATACCAAGACAGTAGATCAATAGGTTTGATAAGCACTAGGTTATACCAAGACAGTAGATCAATACGTTTGATAAGCACTAGGTTATACCAAGACAATAGATCAATACGTTTGATAAGCACTAGGTTATACCAAGACAATGGATCAAAACGTTTGATAAGCACTAGGTTATACCAAGACAATAGATCAATACGTTTGATAAGCACTAGGTTATACCAAGACAATAGATCAATACGTTTGATAAGCACTAGGTTATACCAAAACAATAGATCAATACGTTTGATAAGCACTAGGTTATACCAAGACAATAGATCCATACGTTTGATAAGCACTAGGTTATACCAAGACAATAGATCAATACGTTTGATAAGCACTAGGTTATACCAAGACAATAGATCAATACGTTTGATAAGCACTAGGTTATACCAAGACAGTAGATCAATACGTTTGATAAGCACTAGGTTATACCAAGACAATAGATCAATACGTTTGATAAGCACTAGGTTATACCAAGACAATAGATCAATACGTTTGACAAGCACTAGGTTATACTAAGACAATAGATCCATACGTTTGACAAGCACTAGGTTATACCAAGACAGTAGATCAATACGTTTGATAAGCACTAGGTTATACTAAGACAATAGATCAATACGTTTGATAAGCACTAGGTTATACCAAGACAATAGATCAATACGTTTGATAAGCACTAGGTTATACCAAGACAATAGATCAATACGTTTGACAAGCACTAGGTTATACCAAGACAATAGATCAATACGTTTGATAAGCACTAGGTTATACCAAGACAATAGATCAATACGTTTGACAAGCACTAGGTTATACCAAGACAATAGATCAATACGTTTGACAAGCACTAGGTTATACCAAGACAATAGATCAATACGTTTGATAAGCACTAGGTTATACCAAGACAATAGATCAAAACGTTTGATAAGCACTAGGTTATACCAAGACAGTAGATCAATACGTTTGATAAGCACTAGGTTATACCAAGACAATAGATCAATACGTTTGATAAGCACTAGGTTATACCAAGACAATAGATCAATACGTTTGATAAGCACTAGGTTATACCAAGACAGTAGATCAATACGTTTGATAAGCACTAGGTTATACCAAGACAGCAGATGAATATGTTTGATAAGCACTAGGTTATACCAAGACAGCAGATGAATATGTTTGATAAGCACTAGGTTATACCAAGACAGCAGATGAATATGTTTGATAAGCACTAGGTTATACCAAGCGATAGATCAATACGTTTGATAAGCACTAGGTTATACCAAGACAGTAGATCAATACGTTTGATAAGCACTAGGTTATACCAAGACAGCAGATGAATATGTTTTTAAAACAGTCAGCAAATAAATATGCGTATAAAGCACTATGTTATACCAAATTTTATTAAAATCTATGAGAAATTGTATTCATAGAAATTCTGAAACTTCAAATTCATCAACGATTTATCTATTTTTGTTATTTTTTTTTCATTACAATACATTTCAGTTTACTATTTTATCATGTACCAAATTCATTAATCTATTTGAAAAAATCAAATTAGGGTGACTTCTTAGTCGGATAGAATCTATGAAGACATTTCCCACTACTTTCGTTTCGGCCTTCTTCTGTCTGTAAAATGTCTTATAATATATAATTTCTTTTATTTGTACAAACCTTGTAATAACGTTTCAAAAGCAATGAGTCTTTTGAAAGACAAAGAATTAAGAAGAGAAAAACGATTTGCAATCGATCTTTTTAACATTAAAATATAGGAATTTTTAAGCGTTTGTCTCCATATTTTATGCTCCCACATCGGGGAGGGGGTGCATGACGTTCATTCGAACGCCGCGCTTGTTTAAAGATATGGCGTTTTACTGACAGGACATGATAGAAGTGAGGTACTACATGTAGTAAATGCATATTTAATATCGTTACGATTCAACACATCTGAAAATCTCAAGATTTATAACATTATCTTATATGACCATCAATGGAATAGAAACAGACTTATCACAACAAAATGCATAATTTGAATTGTGTTGATAATATTAGAAGCAAACAGTGAATTAATACCAAATACTGTTTTTCATATACTGTGCTTGAAAGGTTTACACAGAATTTCACCTATGCCTTTGTATTACAGTAAGTAGTTAATGTAAAAAAATCTTTCTCGAAAGACATATCTCGATGATATATTTGCCAAACCGGATTTGATTTGATCCACGTGCCACTTCAGTATCAGCTTGTGACCGGATGTGGTATTGTTTTGTCACGTGCCCATGGAGTGAAAGCGAGCATACAATATCCCCCAAGTGGTCGATGTGATCCCTAATTGCCTTGTTATTATGCATATTCATATATACAATTAAAGAACAGTACAACATGTTATTTGGCGTGTACATAAGCATATAGTCATATACATTTACAATTACAATATATAATAATATGGGGCCTCCGTGACCGAGAGGGTAAAGTCAGCGACTTTAACACTCACTCAGCCCCTCACCGCGTGGGTTCAAATCCCGGCAGGGTCATTCGAATTTTCATGTGAGGAAGCCTTCCAGCTGGCTTGCGGTAGGTCGGTGGTTCTACATGTACCTGGATGCCTCCATGCATTCGGGGTCTTCCTCCACCTGTAATTAGCTGGACGTCGCTATATGACTGGAATACTGTCGAAGGGACGGTAAACTCAAATAGTCAGGTCATAGTCAAGTATGATGAATATTTCCTATTTCGTTTACGTGTAAAAAAAAACAACATATGACACAATCGTGCGTTTTTAAAGACCTTAAGTATATATCACATCACCTTTGTTTTGCATTTCCAGTCGTGTACGTTAGTGAATAGTTTACGGTTCATAGTGCTACTCATTAAGGATATACTATACTTTTCTTGTCGCACGTTAACCCTTTCCCTCATATAGACTCATTTTGACGCACTCAATAGGTACCACATAAAGCCTGATCTGCAGAAAACCACAGTTAAACCTTACCAAATTTAATTATAAAGTCCTCATTTCCAGACCACAGAGGAGCAGCGAACAGCATAAAACCTGATCAGCCTGCGAGTTACTCGCAGGCTGATCTGGTTTTATGCTGTTCGCATGGGTCTTTTCATGGTTTCCTATATGAGGGAAAGGGTTAATAGAGACACGCGCAATTCGTGGTGGTGTCTATACTCATTTTAATTTAAGATTATAACGCACTTACATTCCCTGTTATCATTTGCTTATCTTGGTGTATTTGCTGATAATATTTAAGGGAAAATTGTCATTTAGTGTATGTGCACATATCATTTATTTAACATCACAGTGGGCTACGTGTATCAATATATGGGTATACAGGCTAATTTCATATACGAGTAAAATACACTATTTTATATAGATTTACATTTTAACGCACAGGGAAGCCACATCAACAACTTTCTGATTTAGAAGACATGTCCTGTAATTCTGCATTTTAAATCATTTCATAGCCTTATAAGATTCATATCAAAATAGTTGTTACAAATATAACTTGGTAATTATTAAAAATAAAAACAAATTTTGTTTTCTGTTATTTAGGAAATTGTTCAAAGTTTAATTAAATATGTTTTGTAACGTTGTTAATATGTATTTCGCTGTAAATGAAAATGTGCATTATATTGCTTTAAAAGTATAATTTTACAATTGTAATGGGTAGTAACAAGTGTTTGACAATTGATAATACGCTTTGACCAGTAACTGCGCTTATGAATTAAGATAAAAACATCTGATCAGTTATGCTTATCATAATTCATAAACGTAAGCAATACAATGATACAAACTATGGATGATTTTGTCCATTTTTAAGTTCTTAATATATTTAATCAATATATTCTTAAATTTTTCATGAAAAACATTGTGTGTCAGCAGTGTTTCACTGATGATTAAAACTTTGATCGTGCTCATATTGTAATAGCAAAGGCATATTTTCAAATGCTGAACATAATTAAGCCATATATGTTTTAAATTCTTCAACATTCAGCTAACCCCTATGCACCCTAAAAATAATTTCAATTTTCAATTAATAAGAGTATCATATAACAGTAAGATTGGTAGATTTCAATAGACAAGATCGCTGGGTGAATCTGAAACAATTTGATAGTGATTTGTCATCTCATTCAGCTCGTGAGTGTAAAGGTTAAACGGGCTCTTAAATGCAGATATTATAAGAACATACGAAAATACGAGGCGAGTCAATAAATAACCAGCCTAATCTATTTCGGGTTGAGATCTACCTCTTCTTTTTCAATATAATTTCCCTCCAGGGCTATGCACTTGGACCAACGGTGTTGAAGTGCCATCAGCCCAGAAGTGTAGAAGTCAGGGTCCTTTCCATGGAACCACTCCTCAACTGCCGCCACGACTTCTTCGTCAGACCGGAAATTACCTCCACGTATATCCTTTTTCAAATTTGGAAAAAGGAAAAGGTCGCTAGGAGCCAGGTCTGGTGAGTAGACATGGTGCGGTATTAATTCATATCCATTTCGCTCCAAAGCATCCATGGCAACTTTACAAGTGTGGATTCTTGCGTTATCTTGTTGCAGCAAAACACCCTTGGAGAGTTTACTACGGCGTTTCTCGCGGATGGCGTTCCTCAGCTGGTCTAGCAAGTTTGCATAGTATGCTCCGGTTATTGTACTTCTCTTGGGTAAAATGTCCAACAAAATAACGCCCTTTGTGTCCCAAAATACTGTGGCCATCACTTTGCCAGCAGATGGTTGAGTCTTGAACTTCTTTGGCCTTTGGGATCCCGCTCCTACGCACTGACGACTCTGGGCTTTATTTTCTGGTTCATAATAATGCACCCAAGTCTCATCCACAGTATCTAGACGCAAAAGGAATTCATCTTTTGACCTCAAACGCTTCAACACTGCATACTGATGCTCTCGTTGCCATTTGCTCATTGCTAAGGGATTTTGGACCCAAACGGGCTGTAAGCTTGCGCATCCCTAAACGATCATGCAAGATTGTTGAAACGGTACCATGTCTTGCCTTTAGCTAACCTCAAAGAGCCTTAAAAATGTCAACTCCGAGCTTCATTCTTTGTTTGATCTAATTGCGGAGACATGAAGAACACCATAACTATAATTTTGTTAGCATTGAATTTATTGCCCTCTATTACTCGTATTTTATTGCAATTTGCAAGCTAAGTCAAAACCGAATAACGAATATGTAAAACATACATTAATACAAGTTAGTAACATATCTCAAAGTACTCCTGATGCTGGTGTAAATAACTTATACATAAACTATCCATATATGTATATTAATTTTATCGAAAATAGAAAAACACATTTCATATGTTTGTAGTTCTAGTTTGCTTTGCCTATTTACGATCTGAATTCATCAGACCAGGGATGCTAATAGTATGATATATTTGAAAGGTATTGTATAAGCATACAATTGTATTTTAGTAATATCACTCTATGTCCTGATTGAGCAATTACTGACTACAAATGTAAATGTAAATAAAGTTTAATCTTTGAAAAAATAAATGGTTAGTATATACGAAGATTATGTACACAGACTTTAAACAGAAAGAAACGTAGGCAAGTCTGTAATCTAATAGACTAAGTTGTAAAAGATTCATGATTCTTGAATGTTTATGGTTTTTAATTAAATATGTATTCGGTCCAACTTTATTCCTATCAGTTCTTGACATAAAGTTGTGAACTTTTACCTAGTGAGCTTACGGTATTGTATGCATAGTTAATTACAAGCGATACATTTAGATAATTGCGGACGCATTTCCATAAACTTCCGTGACCCGTGGTATCTTTTTTATTGAATACTCTGGTGTCACTGGCAGTATTGTACTAGAATTGATGATTCAAAACGTGATGTCTTTTTGAAAATAATGACCTACTATCAACGATGAAATATTATGGCGAGGATGAACTTTTATACAAAACGTATAAAAAATAATCCCGACAAATCGATTTGACAACGTTTGTATGTAAAACTCAGTACAATGAGATTTGATGAATAGATCATGTCATTCTTGATTTTCCGCATGGAAATGCTCAATACTAAAACCGTCTCAAAAGAATAAAGGCAATGTACGGTCTTGTCTGAATGAAATGGACAGACCAACACTAGTCATTACCCTATTGGACTAGTGCAGTTCTACAGTTCTGAAGAACTGCTTGCAGTAACACTAAACTGATTTTTGGGTAAAGCAATCTTTCATACTCACTAGATCTGTAACTATCGTCATTGCACGTTGGTGTAAGGTCCTTACTTAAAATAATTTATGATCAACCGGATGGTGAGCGTTAAAATCCAAATATTGATTTGTGTGTCTGGGAATACAGAATACAATAGTCTTAATAGTGCCATCGGCTAAATGGACGGTGTTAGCATCCAAAAACGTTAACTCATTTTTGCTACAGTGAATTTCATATGTAATATGGTCTGCGAACTCGTCTACGAAAGCATTATATAAGTTGCTCACAATGGGGGATAAAGGGGATATAATGCCAGCACCGTGGTTCTGAAGATAATATTTCCCGTAAAACAAAACAAACAAAAAAACGTTTATAGAATATACAAAGAATATATGAAGAACGTATACTTGAGGAAATTCCCAAACATTTTTGTGACTTGCTCTGGCATTAGTGGTTATAGATCTGAATATACTTTGTTCCAATTGATCTCTAATGCTTTGGCCACAGTAACACTAGTGAAAAGAGCATACACGTCGTAGGAGCTAAGACCTCATCCTCGTCGACATGTTTTTCTTAAACAATAGAGGCAAATTGTTTTGAGTTTTTTGACATGGTGTTCTGCCTTGCCCACCATAGGATATATACTTAGCACAGACATATGCAATCTCATTAAAATCAGATTCAGTATGCTGACTGGATCTGACCTTATCGTACAGAGGGTCGTCTTAGATTGACCTTTGTATAAGCCAATCAAATCGGCGGCTACAGAATCGTTCGGTATGTATATCAGGGGGAAGTAACCGCACAAATCTCACAATAGGGTAGAAAGATGTCTAAGTGGCCGGGTAGCTAATTCGGTAGAGCGGTAGCTCATTCGGTATCAGGAGGATAATAATAATAACGTTACATTGCAACAACTTCGTAATGACGTAACGTCAATATGACTTGACTTGACTATTTGAGTTTACCGTCGCTTCGACAGTATTTCATTCGTATAGCGCCGTCCAGCTCATTACAGGTGGAGAAAGACCCCGAATTCACGGTGGCATCCGGGTAGAACCACCGACCTACCACAAGCCAGCTGGAAGGCTTCCTCACATAAAAATTCGAATAACCCTGCCGGGATTCGAACCCACGCAGTGAGGGGCTGAGTGAGTGTTAAAGTCAGCAACTTTACCCTTTCGGCCACTGAGGCCCCAACGTCAATATGTGTCAAACAGGGGATGTCGGTTGAGGACAAATAAAACTTATAAATGGACTTGCTTTTACCTGTATTCTCTCTCTCTCTCTCTCTCTCTTGTTGATTTTTAAACATAATGTGTCTATTGTATGGTTACGTTTTATTACATACACATACCCTAGCTACCTGAGTGTAAAATTGTCCATTGGTTTTAAATTTGTAATGTATTAAGATAATATGATGCTTGTATATGGAACGTATTTAAGTCGGTGTTTTACGTTTGCAGTTAGTTTGTGAGATAAATTCTAAACCGTGTTTAGGGCTGTATAATATACTTGTGTGTAAAGTATAGATATTTACAATTTCTATTTTGATGTTAAATGAACATCCCTGAAAAGTAAGTATTCGCCAGATGTCAAAGACGGGCTATCTTTGCGGTCCTGTGTGGAGCGCGTCCTGTGCTTGCCGCATGGTGCATTATCTGTGTGGGGCGTTTCCTGCCGAATTTCTGAAGTGAGAGAATTAGCTGAAACAGGGGAAAAAGTCAGTGGTATGAGAAACAAAATAACGTGTGATACAGATTTTCCAGTCTTCAAAATAGAAGGTGATAGACTGTTAAACAGTTAGTTGTGTTGGTTGTGGAAGTTTTGGACTTGCCTCCAAATGATAGATATAGTCTCATAATGCAGCTAAAATGTCCGTGTTCTGTGACGAAAAGATCAATAGATTTGATTACATAGAAAAGATGTACCACATCGATTTGTTGCGAAAGTATTTTGATATATGTTATGATACAGAAACTGACACTGTGCAGAAAAGTTGTGTAACTAGAGGAGACAAGAAATAAGAGACTGAATCACAGATAGAGGTGAGTGATAAACTAGGAGATGTTGGTGTCGACGTTGAAATTGAATTTGTAGACGACTCCGATAAGCCAAAACATTTAAAAGAGAATTGTAAGAACAGGTGAGGGTAGATTTGCTACCGTTAACTGATATTTCAGGCAACACAAGTTTGTATGTTCATGCTATTAATTTTACCACAAATGTTTCAGTGAGATCGAATCAATACCATATTGCGCACGCCATGAGACAGGTAATCAAAGATGAAATTCAGGAAATCTTGGATATGAAAATAATTTTTAGGGTTGAGTCAATATGCATCACCATTTGTTATTGTCCTGTTTGGAGCGTGTCCTGTGTTTACCGTGTGGTGTGTTGCCTGTGTATGGCGTTTTCTGTGTGTCATGCGTTTCCTGAGTGGAGCGTGTCTTGAGTTTGCCGTATGGTGCGTTACCTGTGTGGGGCGTTTCCTGTGTGTCATGTGTGGAGTGTGTCTTGAGTTCACTGTATGGGGTGTTGCCTGTGTGGGGCGTTTCCTATGTTTCAAATGTGAAGCGGGAGAGGGTATTGAGGGATTAATTTGTTGAGCATTTGAGTTATGTGGAGAGCCTCGTGAGATGCATTGGTGAGATGTGCTATCTAATGTAGAGAACGAACTTGCATTCGGCATTGTTGCATTAGCCACAACTATATTATTTTGATTTATATGTGTATATTTCTAAAGGGAAACTATCAGTATTTACTGTTACAACTGTAGTAAATAAATACATTGTAATTGATATACATTTTATTTCTTTTACATTTCTTACATGTATATCATAGCGAGATATGTTTGATTGGAATGACTTGCCAAAGGTGAGAATAATTTTTAACTTTAATTTTCTTAAAATACAGGTAAAATTCATCCCTTGCATAAATATGCATGGCATGATGTTCGCTTCCACAATCATATATAAATCAACACGTAAGTTCTTCTATCTTTGGGTAAAGGATAGACAAAACGACACTCAATTCTTTAAGGACAACTGCTATTTTTAAAAACGTATAGTACTTATTTGTTCGAAATGTTGTAGGGAATTATTAGAAATATTCTATTGTAAATGTTAGTGATATCATACTGTTACGATGGCTATGAGTGAATACGAACTATCTATCTGTTTCTCGATGATATTTATTATTTTCGATTTGTTGCACCATGTGCTTTCTATTACACCGGACATCACGTGTCATTCTCACGATTGTAACACTCGATTCATCTGTACATACATGTAAGGAACATTTGGAACCTAATCGAGTAACTCTCTTCAGAACATTCTCCCCTTCTTGATAATGAACATTATCAATATTATCTATTTCTATATATATATCCATACATCCTATACATGTATCTATATATTTAAACAATCGAATACTATATCTCTATAAGTCACAATGTCTAAGATGTTTGAATAATAAGTATCACAATGTTTTAAAATATCCCAAGTGTTTTTGTTTTTTTTATTCGTTACATGTATGTACAGTATGCTTATTTGGTAAATTCAATACTATAAGGTTTTGAATTTCTAAACTCCAAACTATTCTAACCATAATTCACATTTTTAAAGAAATAACAACCATAATTCACATTTTTAAAGAAACAACAATCATTTAACCATGATAAACAACTTTTAAGACAATGTCAATCATTTGAAATGAAATCATTAAACTCCTTGTTGACTACTCTTTGTAGCATATGACAATTACAAATAATACCCTGTACATCTTCGCAGAAGATGCTTATTTTCAATACTAGTATAACTCAACTCCCTGATCCAATAATATGTATACTGATAAATGAGCAATGAAAAACTAAGTCATAATTATTCAAAGTTATCACCATTTAACATTATAATTATAATCATAATTAAACAGTATGATACTCAAGTGACTATTTTTCAAGCTATAACATGTTGATATTAATATATATCCTGTAAACATATTCTGGCTTAATAACACCATTGCTTTAAGTCATTTTCTTTTCATTTACAATATACTTGTTTAAAATAAATCTATGAATAACAACAGCCAAATTTATGACTACTGCTTTGATATTACATCAGTAAAATATGAAAAAGAATACAAAACAATGTTGATGATGTACATTTATCTCTCTGTAGTCTGTCTGCCCCTCATGTCTCTTGATTTGGCTCCCCTCCATGGATCGTCTTAATAAATCAACTAAATTCTTATGTACAAATGTTTATAACAGTTTAACTAAGCAATTCTTCCTCGCGTTTAACAAATATCTTCTTCGCGTTAAAGTTAGCAATATCTTCAGCACAACTACATTTTTCTATGAATCAAATCACTTAGAGATTTCTTTTGGCCTAGCTCTTACACAAAAAAAACACAATTTACAGAGCATTATTATGGCTCTGTTCCTACCAAGCACTTTTAACACTGATATAAAGAGATTTCTGTAACACTATGTTCAAGCACACTTTTTTGTGTAAATTAACTTGCTTTTTCTAACAAACACAGACGATTGGTTGCACGCCTCAACTCCTTGTCACCAACTTGAATGTCTACCACACGAACATGATGATCTGCTCCTGGATACGTTTTGGTAACACGTCCTATGTTCCACTGTCCTCTTGGAGTATTAGGATCTATAACTAGAACAACATCTCCGGTTTCATAATCTGGCTGCTTATGATGCCACTTCTTTCTATAGCCTAGTGTAGGAAGGTATTCTTGGAACCAACGTTTCCAAAAATGTTTCATGAGTTCCTGAACAAGCCTCCATCTTTTACGTATATCAAATCTCGTCGCATCCACTGTTTCCGGTGCAAACTTCCCTCCTATTTGTCCATGAAGAAAGTGGTTTGGAGTCAGAACAGTAGGGTCTGCAGGATTTGAACTCTGATATGTGAGAGGTCTGCTATTGATAAGACCTTCAGCTCCAACAAAGGCTGTTTGGAGCTCTTCATCATTAATGTCTGCTTTACTAAGAATTACAAATATGGCACGTTTTGCAGTCTTGACCATAGATTCATGAACACCTCCAAAGTTTGGCGCTGCAGGTGGATTGAACTTCCATTTAATACCCTGATTAGCAGCAACTCTAGTGACTTTATCTTTGTCTAAACGCTCATGTAAATCTTTGAGCTCATTAACAGCTCCAACAAAGTTTGTCCCATTGTCCGATATGACTAGTTCTGGAAGCCCACGCCTACTGACAAATCTATAAAATGTGTTCAGAAATGAGTCTGTATCTAAACTGTATGACATCTCTAAGTGTACAGCCCTACATACCATACAGGTAAATAAACATAGGTATCTTTTCATCCTAGGTTTTCCACGACCTACTTTAGTCAGGAATGGTCCAGCATAGTCAACTGCTACTTGATTGAAAGCTCGCACAGTCTTAAATAATCTAGAGTCAGGTAAAGGCCCCATGATCTGTTGCACGACCTTTCCTTTTCTGCGTCTGCATTCAGTGCATTCATGTTCAACTTCTCGAATTTCCTCACGAGCACATAACACCCAATATCTTGCTGACAACAATGCTAAAGTCTGGTTTGTACCGCAATGTCCTCCTAAGGCATGATAATGCCTTACAACCAGCTTGGTCACCCAGCTTTTTCTAGGTAGGATAATTGGATGTCTTGAATCATATGGAAGATATTCTGCAAATTTCAAACGACTATTGCTTCTCATAACACCTTCCTCATCTAGAAATGGGTTTAAAGCTACAAGCTTGCTTGTCCTTGGTAATTCTCTCCCCTTCTGTAAACACATGTACTCATGTTCAAATAGAGTAGCTTGTGCTTTACACACAATTTGAGTTTCTGCAGCATTTAATTCTTCTACAATAAGCTCTTTCACTAAAATGCGCTCGTTTTTTGGAACTTGACAGTTTTTAATGAAACGATAAACCCAGGCTCTGATTCGAACTAGTCTTTTCAAACAAGAGAACCGTTCAGGATTCAAGTTATCATCATTCTCGTCACTCTGTATAACTGTATAAAAGTTTCTGCCTTCAAATTTGCTCCTTGCTTCAACTTTTGCTTCTTCACCCTGTTCAACTTTATTTATTGGCCAGCTTGATTTTGGTTCTTGCAGATATTGTGGGCCCTGCCACCAAATATCACTCTTACACAATTTTTCAATGGTTAAACCCCTTGAAGCACAATCAGCTGGATTCTGTGTTGTAGGGACATACCGCCACTGCTCTGGCTGTGTTGTTGATTGAATTTCTCCAATGCGATGGGCTACAAATGGTTTGAACTTTCGGCTTTGATTTCGAATCCACCAAAGAACGTTCAAACTGTCTGACCAAAAAATCACTTCTGATATTGACATGTCTAATGCTCTACAAACAGTCCTTGTCAATCTTAGTCCCTGAATTGCTGCCATCAATTCCAGCCGTGGTATGCTGATAGATGCTAATGGTGCAACTTTACTCTTTGATGCTACTATGTTTACACTGTTTTTATTATCTTCAGTGGTATTTCTGATATATACTACTGAACTATACGCCATACTAGATGCGTCAACAAATGTGTGCAGTTCTGTCAATTTCAATTCTCCAACTGCAAGATTTCTAGGAACTGAAATGTTGTCAATTTTAGAAAGTTCACTGAACCATTGGCTGGCTTTGTCTGTTAACTCCTTATTTAAACTGTCATCCCAATTTACACCACTCATCCACATATCTTGCATTAATATTTTTGCGCGGATAGTGTATGGAGTTACTAACCCCAATGGATCATAAATTGTGGCCATCTTTTTCAAAAAAGATCTCTTTGTCCATGGCATTTCACCAGAAGGTACATTGTAACTGAATGTAAAAGTGTCACTCTCTGCATACCATTTCACACCTAATGTCTTTGTAACTGGCATTTCTCCTTTACTCAGATCAACATTTTGCATTCTTGCCTCCTGAGGTATTTCACTTAGCACTGCTGATGAATTTGATAACCACTTGTGTGCTAGCATACCAGCTTTTTTCCAAAGTTCTGTCAAGTCATTATACAACTGAACTCCTTCGATGTCTGTCGCAACTGAATCTAGGCTATCATCCATGTAGGTTGCTCGCAGTATGGTCTCTGATGCCATGGGATAAATTTCTGAGAATTTCTTTGCATTATACTGTGATATATACTGAGCTAAAAATGGTGATGCGTTAATCCCAAAAACAACTCTATTAAACTCATACTCATCAGCTTCCTCCTTACTAGATGTTCTCCAAAGAAACCTATGAAATCTTCTATCTGGGATAGGAATTCCAATCTGAAGATACATTTCTTGAATGTCACAAGCTATGGCCACTGAATGTTTACGGAATCTAAGCAACACTTCAAGTAGATTTTGTTGCAATTTTGGCCCTTGATAAATGACGTCATTAAGTGACAGTTCCTTTTGCCTAGCAGAAGCATCAAATACAATGCGAACTTTAGTGGTTGACCTATCTGGTCTCACAACAGGAAAATGTGGGAGAAACCACTTTTGACTATTTTCATCATCAGATTCTTTGTCTATTTTTGACACATATCCTTTTTTAACATAAGTGTCAATCACATTTGCATATGTTTCTTTCAACACATTGTCTCTATTCAATCTTTTTTCTGTGTTCTCTAATCTTTTCAAAGCCCTTGTAAATTGTTCTTGTTTTCCTTCCAAGGGATTCCTATTTTTCTGTATTTTCTAAAACTTTTCTATCCTCCTGATTATACACTTCCTCATTCATCCCTAACTCTTCTATCTCCCAAAACTTTCTTAATGTCTCATTAATTGCAGAGTTTTCTTCACGCAAGAAGAATGTGTGAAAATTACTAGTTTCACTTGTCGATAAATTTCCCACACAAGTCCATCCAAGTGGTGTAAGTCGAGCTACTGGTTGCCCTGGTTCACCTTGAACTTCAAATAGGGACTGATGCAATTCAACATAGTCTAGACCTATTAATATGTCAATTGATGCTTTGGGTCCAACATATGGAAACTCTATACCCTTCAAATGATCCCATTTCTTGGTATACTCATTTAGTTCTATTGCTCTCAAGTTTCCTGTCACATTGTCTATTGTATTAGCTGAAATGTTCATTTTAAGTTGCCCGTTACAACTTTCAATACCAAAAGAAACATTCTGTGTGGTAATTATTTCCTTTTTCCCATTCAACAGGTTGACTGTCACATTGTCACATTTTGTCATATTTTCCTCAGTCAGTAATTCAAGTTCTGCAGCTATATTTCTATTCAAATAAGTCTGTGTGCTGCCGTCATCTAGTAACGCATTAACTTTCAACTTGCGTCTTCCATTTGTTAGAACAACTGGAACTGTTCTTAAGGCAATAAAGCTGGATTTTTGTGCACATGCTCTCATTTCATTTTGATGCCCAAACATTGCTGCTTCCGGGTGAATTATTTCATTTCGCTGCTTGAAACTTGAGGCTTCTGGGTTTAATCTATGGGTATTTTCTCTAAGATGTAACAACTGATGATGAGTTTTGTTACAATGATCAATTCCACACTTCTTCATGCTGCGACAGTCATTGCCAATATGATTATTTCTGAGGCATCGAAAACATAACTTCAGTTCTTTTGCTTTTCTCCATCTTTCTTTCACATTTAACTTCAAAAAGTGTTCACAAGACCATATATCATGTTCACAGTTACACATAGTGCACACCCTTCTCTTTTGCTGTCCTTTTCTTGTTTCATTCATGATTAAATTTGTGTGAAATGTCTTTGCACTGTGTGTGCTGAGCTGTGATATGCCATGAATTGTCTCTTGGGCAGTCATAACAAATTCTGCTTCTAAATTCACCCATTCTTTCAGTGTTTCTATTGTTTCTTCCTTACAGTGGTTATGAATCCATCGGATATATTTTGTCAACATTGACTGAGGCATTTTCTTCAGTAATGTGAAGTAAAAGGTACTTTTGCCAAAATCACTTTCACTCTCCAAATCTTTCAATCTCAGTACTGTTATGTCCAACAGATCAGCAAAACGCTCCATTTCTTTTGCATTTTCATTTCTTATGGGTTTAAAGTTCTCCAAATCTTCAATAAATTTCATGCATTGCCTCCTAGAACCTCCAAATTTACGTTCAAGTGCCAATTTAGCAATATCATATGCTTCTGAAGAATGGCCAAGTTCTTCTACACATTTCAATGCCTCACCTCTTAAATACTGTTTAAGTTGGAGTAGCTTGTACTGAGGAGTGGCTGGTGCACTATCGATACATGCACAGAAAGCTGCATTCCATGACTCATACTTTCTTTTGTCTCCATCAAATATTGGGATTGAAACTCTCTTTAGTTGTTTCCATAAATCCTTTCCAATGTCAGATTCTACCTTCACAGGATCCTCAGCAACCACTGAGCTTTTTTCAGAACTAGAGCTACAGGATCTGTATGCCTTTAATACTTCTTCATACTTTTCTTCTAATATTGTTATTTCCTCTAAAGACCTATTCATTTCTACTGTCCGTTTATTTTCTTTGTAAAATTGAACAATATTTGTTACCGACTCTATTGCATTATCCAGCGCTTCTTCCGTCTTATCCAAACAATCTCGCAGCTCCTCTTTTTTAACATCTTCTTCATCACATAAATCATACAGTCTATTTCTCATACGCGTATATGCTGCTTTGTTTCTAGACTTAGCCAATTTCAAACCTGCCAGTGTAGCCGCCTCAGCGTGCTCGTCCTTGCCGTTTTCGCTTTCCGACATGCCGTTGTGTGTTTACTGCGAAAACCGATGACAATAATATATTTCTCCAATACTGGCTAATAAACAATGCAACAAACCTCTTCAAACCTCGCTCTGCTACCAAATGTTACGATGGCTATGAGTGAATACGAACTATCTATCTGTTTCTCGATGATATTTATTATTTTCGATTTGTTGCACCATGTGCTTTCTATTACACCGGACATCACGTGTCATTCTCACGATTGTAACACTCGATTCATCTGTACATACATGTAAGGAACATTTGGAACCTAATCGAGTAACTCTCTTCAGAACACATACGTTTTCTTAAGTAAAAAACAACAACATGAATTTTGTGATTACAATGATAATGGAGATATTTCCGGGGCAATTCCGAGATTCTTATGTGATGCCATGTTCAATTTGTAGACATTTAATTTCCTCTGTATATATATTATATTGCCATGTTTCTACCTACAGGAAATTGCTAAACTGAAAAAAGAAATTGCAGATTACAAACCGTTGCAGAACATCCAAGAAATGTATATCAACTTTCTGAATATAATGCTCATAGGTCAAGTAGGATCTGGCAAATCCAGCATTCTGCGCTTTTGGGAAGAATGCAATCAGACGCATCATGCGGCTAAGACACTATCACGGACAAAGAAAGTAAGTAATGTTTCTAATACAGTAGACTCAATTTTAATTACAACTAAATATCTAGATAGAAATAGAAATATAGTCTAAATTCGTATTGTGCAAAAGGTATTAATTAGAGCAAGAATTATTGCCTTAGCATTTATGAAAATAAGTATCTCAACATTTCATATCGATACTTTAACTCCACTTCTTGAAGAAAAAAGAGCTATTGTCATAACCCTCTTGTCGGCGTAGATGATGGCGTCGGCGTTAGGTTTTCGTGCAAGACCATTTCTCTTAGTCTAACATATTTACTTCACAATTGGAACATAAAGAAAGCCTATATAAAAAGAACAGGTAACCCTAAATGTAAACGTGGCGAATGTTTTACTTTTTGCATTTAGAATTTTCTGGGTCTCCAGACTGACTGAGTACATTCAGGATGAACTCTATTGCTGTCTTGATATCCCTATAGTTTCTCCTATCGAATTAAAATGGCACAAAATTCTATGTAACCGGCTTACGGAACTGGACACGCTG
>CM037786.1:6179793-6229793 GCA_021229015.1 Solen grandis
TTAAATTTTTAAAAAAGTTTAAAATATATCCGAAGTAAAATCAGTTTAGGGGATTGAACGTTATTTATTTATTTATTTATTTTTTTTTCTCTTATTGTCTTTTCTACTTCTTCTTTTTCCCCCTTTTTTTGTCACCTTGTAGATTGATCGAAAATGTTTTATATGAAGCCACATCCTCTTGGAATTGGAGCTTGAGAGAAATGTGTTGTTTAAACAAACATATATATATATATATATATATATATATATATATATAAAAGGGTTTATGCCTGACATGTGTTGTATTTATGAAATAGTTTAAAATGATTTGTGTATTGATAAATGATATTTATATATTTATATATGTATATGAAATGATGATGTACTTTGTACAAATCTAAATAAAATTTTCTGTCATTAAAATTAGCACCATTTAGTGATAAGAAAGAAAACAAAGTTTGGAACTTTTTCTCCGCGTAGCAAAAAAGGGGAAAATCTATGTCTAAATATTGCACCGAAACGTTGTGCGATGTAGAAATGTGCGCTACCATAGGAGAGCGTTGCAAGCAACTCTGTTCAAAAAGATAGACTGTGAAATAAAAAGTTAAATTTAGAGAAGTTTTCAGGTGAATAGAAGTTACAAATCTCATAATTTGATTCCACCACTATGACTTGGCGTATTCCTATACTTTGGTGTTACATGTAGCAGTTTCATTTATATTCTCTCCTCCTTACATTTATAAACTGACGCTTGTTTGTAATGATCATTTCAAAAAGAAGCACTCTTAACGGATCAATTGGGGACAGGCAATAAACCATAAATTTTATACGTTGAAACACAGGAAATCATAAAATAAAACAAGAGGGACATGATGGCCCTGAATCGCTCACTTGATTAATATTGCACTCATTACCTTTTATTAAACCGAGATACTGAATACAAAATCCATGCAGAAGTACAGCAAAATAATCGTAACTGCACACAAAAAATGTACTTATGGTCCAAATTTTGATGGTCATAGCTATTAAATCAAGTGACCCCTGGTGTGGTACCAATTTACACCCAAGAGCCATGATTTGAACAATTGGTTCAGGTCCACAAGGCCATGTAACATACCAAATATCTAAACCTATGATCTTGTGGTTTCTGATAAGGTCTTTACAAAGACTCTCCTTTTTAAATCAATGTAAAATCAAGTGACCCCTGAGGTGGGGCCAGTTTTGACCCCAGGGCCATGATTTGAACAAACTTGTTACATGTCAATAAGGCCATGTTACACGCCAAATATCTAAACTCCAGGCCTTGTGGTTTCTGACAAGAAGATTTTACTGGATTTTCCCATAAGCCTATGTAAAATAAATTGACCCCCCCCCCCCGGGCGGGGCCAATTTTGACCCACGGGTACTGATTTTAACAATCTTTGTAGATGTCTATAAGGCCATGTTACACACCAAACATCTACACTCCAGGCCTTGTGGTTTCTGACGAGAAGATTTTTCTAGATTTTCCTTTATAAGCCTATGTAAAATAAAGTGACCCTTAGGGCAGGGCCAATTTTGACCCCAGGGTCATGATTTGAACAAACTTGGTAGAGGTCCATTAGACAATGCTACACACCAAATATCTAAACTCAAGGCTATGTGGTTTCTGACAAGAAGATTTTTCTAGATTTTTCAATTTAAGTCTATGTAAAATCAAGTGACCCCTGTGGCGGGACCAGTTTTGACCCCAGGGTCATGATTTGAACAATGTTGGTTAAGGTTCATAAGACAATGCCACACACCAAATATTTAAGCTCTAGGCCTCGCGGTTTTGGATAAGAATATTTTTAAAGATTTCATTTTAAAAATCTATTTTTGGCTCCTGTGACCCTGATATGCAACGAACGGGAACCAGTTGAATAGCTTTGGTAGAGCTCCATGCAAGGAACATCACTGACAATTTTCATCAAAGTTGGCCCAGTTGTTAAGGAGGAGATGTTGTTTAATAAAAAATGTTGACGCCGGACGGACGAAACGCACAGACGACGGACACTTTGTGCTCAGGTGAGCTAAAAAAAATAGTAGTACTTACCTTCATTCACGCATCTAACCTTGTCTTTCTATATAAAATTCCATTTTTATCTTTAGTCCATAACTACTAATTTGTCCATAAGTTAATTTTTATAGTAAAAGATTTCTTATGTCAAAATGACAGGTAATCAGAATCACATTTACAGAGTTCTGTGATCACATTTTATAATAGGTTATTGATGTTTTTCTCTTTTTTTTCTCTTTTTTTTTACGTACCTTTCAAAGAAATCTAAATCGAATTGATCTGAATTATAATGGATCAATTATCACGTGTAACCCTTTTATTACTCCCTGATTGACCCCGAACATGAAATTATATAATCGGACCAAACAAAAAAGCCTGATACTTATCAGTAGATATGTTAGGGATTTTACACATTCAGAAACATGGTTTCAGTGGAAACCAAAAGCATATACAGGATTTTAATGGAAAATAAGAGGGATTTGGATATGAAGGTATGTAAAAATTTATTAACGTAACTCATGATTTTGATATGACCAGGACGTTTATGTCAATATCATCAAATATTATTTTATAATACCTCCTGGTATGACATTTTCACTCATCATGGCCACCTTCCATATAAATATTCAGTACATTTATAGAAACCACTTTTATTAAGTCAAAAGAAGATATCCTAATATTTTGATATGGAAGTAAATTGATTAATCATCTACACATTTACATCCATATTCCTTCATTGTCATCTTGGAGTTAGCTTGAAATTAGTTACAGTAACTGCGAATTGTTCAATATAAAATATAGTGTCGGCAGAGTTTACTCTATCGATGACGCCATATCAAAGGGAGAGAAGTCAGTCAATCTTTTTTCACCTGGGCCATTTATGAAACAGTTAATAGCCGATTTAATACAAACTACACATAATTTTAACATATTTTTGTACAGAATGTCTAACACTTATATATTCCAACAGATGATAATGGGAAAAAATCTTTGTGGTTGACCTTTAATTATCTATAATTTCCTTGATTGGCTGCTTCAGACAATTAAATCTCATACTGTAAGGAATGTACATACTTTGTTTTAACACCCTCAAACATTCCTGTGTCTGTAAAGTAGGGGCAGACAACCGTGGTGTGAACGCCGTCCTTGTTCAAGTACTCCAGTTCAAATCGTAGTGACTCATCAAACCCCACTGAGGCAAACTTGCTGGAGCAGTAGTCGGCAAGGCCCGTAACTCCGAAAAGTCCGGCGGTGCTGGCGATGGTTACTATATGGCCATGGTTACGTTCCAACATCTCGGGGAGAAAGGCTTTAACAGTCTGAAATATGTTTGTTTTGTTTTCACCATCAACCTCATACAGGTCAAAGCTTAAGAGTCTGAAATATGTTTGTTGGCTTGCGGTCACTAGCCATATATTCATTTGGATTTGTAATTCCATTATGACAGCCCCTATCTTTCTCGTAACACTCTCGTAACATTTCGGACGTGTTTCATTTAGCAAATAACCGAGATTATCCGTTTGTGAACTCGTCATATGCGGGTTTCCCAAAGTTAACATGGATTGTGGGAAGGTACAAACAATCTACCAAAATTGACTGCTTGCTCTGGTCCGATTCGTGAAAGCTTAATTCAAAAGTCCATTCCAAAGTATATGAGTATTAATCTGGCACCAAGACTTGAACAAAGCCAGATGGTGTTAAACAACATAGTATGCTTTGGTTAGTCTGACTAAAAATAAACTTGGCAAGCCTTCCTTTTACAAGGAAATTTCATTTTGTTGTCACTTACAATCTCTAACAACATGGAACGTATGTTTGTTTGGGTTAAACATCTGAAATAGAAGACAGAAACAGTTTTAAATGACCGTGACTCTAGACAAATTCACAATAGATAAGCCAGGTGTTCTGAATAAGTACTGATAGAGCTTCAAAATGTATACAAATCCAAAACACAAACAAGTAAAAAGGTCCAAGAAATACAAAGACCTACTAAACAAAGATTGGCAACTAGATTAAAATTCACAAAAGCACGTAACAAATTGTCCAAATCTCGGAAAGTCACGTTTTTAAATACCTCCTTTTCTATTGAAGATATGTGAAAGTAAATTGTATCTTACAAGAGAATATTACATTACCATCAAGATGATACATTATGTATTAAAATAGGTCAAGAAATAAAAATATTTTATGTAAACAGAAAAGTACGTGCATGATGTTAACAAAAATTTAAAATAATTTTTAAAATAAATCAAATTGAAAATAATTCCTTTCATTATATAAATGATTATTTTATGATATGGTTACATTTAGTCTGTGATTTATCCATGATACATTTTTGAAAGAGGGAAAAATTTATCGATATGTTATATGCCTAAACAATATTTACAGAAGTTTCCTATCTCTGTTCAGTATGTATTTGACTCATAGAATGCAATTAATTCTGTATGATTTGTGTAAAATAACTCAGTACTACCTTTGAATAAATTCGATATGACTAAGTCATATTTGAACAACTGAGGATTTTTAACTTTCTTAATTGATTATCTCTAGGATTACTGAAAACTAGCAAACAAAGCTTCTACATGTAACTTTTCACTGTTTCATTTTAGAAACTGTATTTTATGCTGGTCACTCAAAATAAAATAATGACGAAATTAGTATAATATTTGCTTTATTACTCAATTATTTTACAGATACTCAAATAGTAATGAAAGTAAAGAGCAATACTTTACTTGCCTATAAAGCTTAACAGTACATCTCGGACCTTTTCCAGATGAATATGCGTGCAAAATTTCGTAGCTGTATCTCAAATGTTAGATACATGTGTTTATTTTCTTAAAAAAACGGGATGGAACAGCAGTTTTTTGTCCGTTGAAAACCATGGGACACATAGCCCATTAATCACAGAAAAGATGGGTCATTTTTAAATTTGATGAGTCATACAAGACAGTTGGTATGAAAAATTGTTCATCAGTGTTGTAACGAATGTAGATTGAATCGAAAATAAATCCTGCTACACAGTGTCATTAATATGAATATTTATTTATTTACTCATGTATGCAAAGGAACCTGGAAGCGACAGGACAACACGCATGAAGCGGAGGTGAAGCAAAGCTACCTACTCACCCAGAAATGTGCGTTGATGTTGACCTCCATAGTCTTTTCTATCATGTTGTCCGGACACTGGAGGAACTTCTTCCCCGTTACTATACCAGCGTTGTTCACGAGAATGTCTACCCTACCGACATCAGACTTCACCTGAATCAGGCACAGATATTCAAATAAATAAGTCAAAATCCTTATACATGTTCCATATAACCTTTTTTCAAATCACCCTCGCTATTAAGTCCCTCCTCCATTTAGGCAACCTTACCAGGTTCTATGCTTACATCGGAGAGGAAGGTCTATTTTCATCTGAAATACATATCAAATTCAATGAAATAGGCCAAAATGACCCATTGTCATTATGAAAAAAAAAAAAAATTGAACGGTACCCAATCCTAATACTAGTTAAAAAGCTTAACATTTGCCCTTGCATTAAACAATATTCAAAAATATATAGTTACTTAAAATTTGTTGAAGTATTAACACTTTAGTGCAAGTGGATAGTAAAAGTAGTTTGTTTTGCATTTAATGAATACGCATTGCTGGATACTAAGGTTTATGCAAGGAGTGACGCCGAGGTCAAGGTAAGTATTATAACTCTACATACTTTACATAGTCGAGCAAAACCAAACGTTTTAGAGATTATACAAAATAAATTTGAGCACCATTTTAAGGATAGGTTTAAGAATGCTACTGATTTAACACCACAGCATTAATGATATGTCAAAATAATCCGAACCACTGATGACTTACATAAATCTTCCAACCAAAATAACTCGAGTTTATGAAAACACTTGCAAAATGTTTTAACGCACACTGAGGACAAATCTCGCCAGCCATATAAAGAAAAATTATGACAAAGGCCCTTCGACAATGGGTAAAAATATATACTAACATAACATTTTCTTTTTATAGACTGGTGGTAGAGTTGAGATTTTGGCGTCAAATGACATTGCCTCTATCGAGATTAACCCTGCTGAAACGCTGGAATTATAGTAACATGTATAGCTATTTGATCATGAAAAACCTGCCGACACTCATTCAGAGCATAGTGCACTTTGATTTACACGTTTTGTCAATGATTTTTTTTTTGCAACCGTCACTAACTTTCTAATAAGCTTTTTATCTACGACACAATAAAAATTATTGATTGTTTAGTATTTACAGAGATGTGAATACCAAGATAATGTAAATGTAGCTTTGTGGTATTTATTTATTTGTTTCATGGGGGAATTTTTCATTGATTAGGGAAAAAGGTATATGATTTAGAGGGGGAATGGGGCCCATGATCGGCCGAAAATTCAACAAAAAGGGGCCCTGGCCTCGCATTAGAGCTAAATTTAAAAATTGGATCTTTCAAATGCGGTATATATGTAGATGTATGCATAGATGTGCTATGACATGTAAAGTTATGTCATAGATGGAAATTATGAAAATATTATTTATTTCCCATGATAATATGAACTTTCATTAAAAAAATTTGTAACGTCACGAGACCTTTGGTTTAACATAATTCAGCTTTCACTCTATACCTCAAAGTTAAGAAATGTACTGGAAAGAACTTTTGGTAGGCTTAAACTTCTAACTATTTCATATTAATCATGTCGCCGTCTCTCAGCGCCTTGTGTGCTTTGATTAACTACGGTGGTCTACGGTTGAATTATGTAAACGTTTAACTTAGGTCAATTACGTTCACACAACACTACTAAATGAACCAGACAAAACTTGAATAGACCGTACACATGTACACGCATTTCGTCCCACTACGGGCCGCCTTCAACTTTTGTTACGGCCTAATATGTATTGTCACGTTTTATTACGACCATCCCGTTTTACCACTTCAACTAGGTTTCTCATCCGTACCGTGATTGTCGTGGCAATTATTTTCGAGATTTAAAAATCTGCCCCGGCATCCACTGTAATCACGATCTGCCAACGTTCGCTCATCCCGTTCCCCTCCGTTCCTCTTTGTCCACAGTGCCATCGAATGTGATAACCGTTGCCGTCGTATACAAAGTGTAAACCTAACATTAAGTAGAAATGCTAACCTGTTGTGCTACTTTGTAGATGTCATCCCTCACACAGAGATTGATCGTGTAGCAGTGAACCTTCACACCCTGTTGCTCACACAGCCCCGCCGTCTTCTTGTTGCCCTCCTCGTTAGTACCCCACAGCACCAGGTGACATCCTAGCTTAGCGAAACGCACAGCCATCAATCTCCCAATACCACTTCCTAAAGGAAATATCATCATTATGCATAAAGTTTGTATTGAATTCTGCATTTACGCCATTGTTTATTTGCAGTTATCCACCCCACACCTTTTTAGTGAGTATGTAGATACAGATCTTTATTTCCCCTTTTCTTTAATCCTTTACTCATAAAGAATGATTTGCTGCTTTTGCAGACCAAGATTCACAGCCCCAAGAGCTACAGTCTGCAAAGCAAAAACATATCTGTTGTTACTTCCAATAAAATTGATTAATATTCATCAAATCATACATTTGATATGGATTTGAAAGAGTGAAAAGTAGTAATGAATTCATGACAACAATAAGAATAGGCGCTGACAAAAATCATCAAACAGGTACGGGTGTATGCTTCCAAATGCTTATTCATGTAAAGAGCTGTTGTTTTTTGACAAAACATATGCCCCCCACAATCTCTTGGTCACGCGCTGATATATCTTCCTGGAAAACTTCAATACCATAACTGAAACACTTTGGGAAATATATACGACACAAAGGTGTGTGCACATTCTAATTAATGGCCTATAACTCTGCTGAAAATGGATGTCAGAGGACTAAAGCCCATAATCGCAAAAGTCTACATACGTGTGCATACCATCCTGAACATTTTCAAGATCCCAACAGAAATACATTTGCCCCGATATGTATGACGCAAAATTTGTGCAGATTTTATGTAAAGGGCCCATAACCTTGATGTAACTGGACATCAGCAGAGTTATTACCCATTGTTCACATGCAGATATATATTTCTGCGAATATATACACAATATTTTGTTGAAATCTGCCGACTCAGAAACTTGGTAAATAACAGCATTTGTCACATGTATTATTAAAAACATTACGTATTGCCAAATTCATTTCCTATAATTATGATAATAATAAATTATAACGAAACATGTCTAATTACGCTGATATAAGAAGTAAATTAAAATGTTATGATAAAAACTTATACATACGTACTTATATAAGGTTAAAGCTCTGCACATTTTACTTCATAACTGTAACCTTTTTTGTAAAGATCTTCACATAAAAATAAAGAAATGTCCTACCTAACTTGCAACATTTGAAATACAGTGTGGTTAAGGGAAAACAGGGGATTCTTTAAGGTAATCCATCCTTCATTATATTATAATAATCACCCTTCAAATGCTTAAAAAAACTTCAGTGCATATAAATATATATGCAAGCATCCATTGACCGTGTTCTATGATCTTTTGCTCTAAGTCTATAAAGGCTTGCATTATTAAATGGATGGATTACCTTAATTTAGGCCAGATCATTATGCCTGACTTTTAGTTGCGCAGAGAGTCAGGTAATAACAATCAAAACAAATATTCAGTATGATGTATTCATAATGAGGGGAGAGCCATATACAGTAGATGTAATTTGGATTACCTGCCCCTGTAATAAGCACAGTGTCGCCGGCGATGTTTTTCGCCTGGAAGTTAACTGGTAGCACTGTCTTCAGGATCGCCACAATCAAATGATAGACAACCCGAACTAGGCAAACAATGGAGTTTCTCACGATATCCCAAAGAACACCTTCCATTTGTCTCAGTGAAAAAATTCCCTGCTATGCTGAAAAAATCAAGTTAATCAACAGATACCCTCCATATCATACACAATAGATATCAAATGTTATCATTTATCAACAGATATCCTCCATATCATACACAATAGGATATCAAATGTTATCATTTATCAACAGATACCCTCCATATCATACACAATATGATATCAAATGTTATCATTTATCAACAGATACCCTCCATATCATACACAATAGGATATCAAATGTTATCATTTATCAACAGATACCCTCCATATCATACACAATAGGATATCAAATGTTATCATTTATCAACAGATACCCTCCATATCATACACAATAGGATATCAAATGTTATCATTTATCAACAGATACCCTCCATATCATACACAATAGGATATCAAATGTTATCATTTATCAACAGATACCTCCATATCATACACAATAGGATATCAAATGTTATCATTTATCAACAGATACCCTCCATATCATACACAATAGGATATCAAATGTTATCATTTATCAACAGATACCCTCCATATCATACACAATAGGATATCAAATGTTATCATTTATCAACAGATACCCTCCATATCATACACAATAGGATATCAAATGTTATCATTTTCATTGTTATAAATTACACCCTATATTTATTTTTGGCAAACATGGCAGACCCAGTTCCTTCAGCTCCTTTCAAAAAGCCATTTTGATGAGGATCTCCTCTGCTTGCACATACAATATTGAAGCTTAGATTATAATTGCATTTACGAATTGGGTTCCTGCTTTTATTTATTTTTTTCATGATAGCTTTAAGTCATATAGGTCATGCGAGACACCAAATTTGACATTAGTATATGTTGAGCACTCAGTCGTGAAAGTGAAAGGTTAAATATTGACATAAATAGATGAGTGAGATAACTGCTAAATGTAGGTTAAAAGCATTAGAAAAGCAAGCATTTATGTTAAAAGTACATATGATTGTGTATAAGGTCTGTGGTTTAAAAAAAATATAGATACTAGAAAACGTACTTGTCGTTTAGAGCTGTAAATATGCTAGCCAGGTGAAAAAAAAATAGAGGAGTTCGTTCTCGGGACCTTTGGTATATATAGCAGACCAACGTTAGAGAAATCAACCAATCGGAATGATTAGTGCAAGCTAGTGACGTCACAGTCTTTATTTCTAGATTTTCTACCAGCATTGCTCAAAATGTATTTGATTGCTATTCACTAGACCTACAGAATTGCCAAATTCATTGGAATGTTAATGTCGATTTCTTTTCTCCCTCATTACTGTATATTGAACATGGTAAAAAAAAACCAGAATCTGACATCACTTGATTACGTAGGTCTTAACTTTTTTCTCATTAATTATACGCACGGTTCAATCTGGCTGATATTCAAATAACACTGGCATAACGAATCATTACCAGAAGGCATCCTTAACGAAGTAATAACGCGAAATATCAACAATATATACGTCTTTATGTCTTATTCACTTATGATTGCCTATAGACAATAATTCTTTATTACATGTGTTAATTGGATATCAGATTGGTCGAACCGTGCATAGAATATGATGGTAGCATATGTTTGTACAAAGGAGCAAAGGTCGCGCCCGGTCTCGGGTCTGCGTCGGTTTCCTAAATTTGAAGACCGGCGGTGACTGTCCGGCTATCAGATCCTGCTTTGGAGTCCGTCGAATCGTTTTGAAATACTCGCGTTCGTAAAACAACAACAACAACAACAAAACCTAAAGCGCCAACTGATATCATAATATATAATATGACCTACGGTATTCGTGTTAATGCTATACTTGTTAGTGCATACTTGGTTCGTCTTAATTCTTGATTTCAACTGCTATCTACCATAGTTTCACTTGAGCTATTATTTATCAACAGAATATGCATAGACAAAGAGAATGTAGCATTTAAATAAAAAGCGAAAAGCGACACGTGGCTGAAAATGATTACATGCAAGGCATCAATACATTAGACAATAAGGGGGCAGCATTCATGTAAAAAATGAGGATAAAGAAGTAAGATGAATGAAGTCATAATGTCTATATAAAAGTAATCAACGCAAACACACACTTCTTAATAACAAGTATATAATATACATGTGGAAGGAGGTAACATGAAATTAACATTATAAAGATACACTCGTAAGATTGACACATGAGAAGTCACATGATGTAAGATATAACAAGGCAGTCCAAAGGACAGCTATATCCCCCGCCGCTGGCCAAATATTATAATTTGTTTGGTCATAGAATTATGTTCACCTTAACCTGGCATGGTTGTAGCAGACATAGAAGATCAGTTTAAGACAATTTAACTTTCCGGAGTTATGTATGAATCTCAGAATTCGGAGGCACATATATTAAAAGTTTACTGACAAGTTTTACATGGGAAACAGTACAAAAAGTGAACATCAATGTAGTATAGGATGTGTTAGGTAACCACAAAATACATGTGTAACTCAATTAAAAACTTTATATATCATGACATAATTTGTATGATTGTGAACATGACATACTATTATTTACCGAGTACAATAAATCACTGTGGAAGTGCAATCCAGGTCAAGAAGTGGTCTGTGTAAGGCAAGGGGAACACTCCTGAATGAGATATGGAGCGGACACGAAAATAACATTTGACCTGCAAGTATGACCTTGACCTTGAGCCAGCGTGACCGCCTCATGCCTTCTGCATATCAGCTCAATGAGGTTAACACTTTAGCCGAGTTTGAAGAAAATGTGTCCAAGCGTTCATGAGATATGGAGCGGACACGAAAATAACATTTGACCTTCAAGTATGACCTTGACCTTGAGCCAGCGTGACCGCCCATGCTTCTGCAATCAGCTCAATGAGGTTAACACTTTAGCCGAGTTTGAAGAAAATGTGTCTAAGCGTTCATGAGATATGGAGCGGACACGAAAATGTTTCGGACACACGGACGGACGGACGGACGGACGAAGGGCATTCCTATAACCCCCCTCCCGCTTCGCGGCGGGGGATTAATAAGAGTGGTTAGAGCGTCCGGCTCGGAAGCGGGAGGACGTGGGTTCGATCCCTAGCTGTGACATACCGAAGTCGTAAAAAATAGCACTGTTATAGCTCCCTTGCTTAGCGTTCAAAATATAAGGGTAGTTACAGGACTGGATCGCCCAGTGTCAGGATAATGTGACTGGGTGTGGTATCATGTCACATGTCTACAGCGTGATACTGCAGTGTCGCAGCACTATATCTCAAGTAGACATCGTCTCCAAATGACAGAACTACTGTTTGTGGGACGTTAAACCTAACAAACAAACATGTAAGAAGAAAAATAAATGAGAGTGTAATGTTCATAAATAAGAATGTCATCTAGACCCACGGAATGTTGGCGGATATTCCCTTCCATAGTGAGGAGAATCATTAGTCTTGAAAATTGTGGAAACAAACCAATCATTACAATCAGCATTTAAATAAACCGACTTGATAAAGATAAGAACAATAATAAATATGCTCTTCTCTAACTGCTTAACCATCGGGGACGGTCAGTCTGTGTCAAGTGCATCAGGGTCACTTTACGAGACCCCGTGTGGATACATTGTCAACTATATCCATTTAATTACCAAGCAGGCTTTAAAACAGACATTTGAGCATGTATCATTTACATTAAGTACATATATACGACATGAGCAAAATAATTCACATAAATTCAAATTGAAAACCTATATATTCGTTGATAACATCCAATACGACACTAAATATAGCATGAAATGTGCATATTATGCATCGATATGGCGATGCTCATCTGCATAAATTATTATTATTATTAATACACCACATTTATATAGCACTTTTTTCATATATGTTATACGTTCAAAAGTGCTTTACAATCTGTTTAAACACAAAAAAGAAAATAGGAGATGTAAAATACATGCAATGAAACCATCCACTGAAACTAAATACACCTAAAATAAGGTAAGAATATCATGCGTAGAGTGTTTTAAAATATAAGTAACAACAGTGTCATAATATCAAATAGTATAAAAGTAAAGGCTCCCTGATAAAATTTAAGAAGCAAACTGGGAAAATATCATTAAATAAACGTGTAGAAAACCAACATTAAAATGTTTAAAATCCACAGTTATTAAAAGTACAGTAATCGAGTAATTTTCCATTTAAATGATCGCTATAGAATCGAACAAAGAAGTATGTCTACATAATTGTACGTGTTTGCCATCAAATTGTACCTAAAACTTTGAGGAATGAACTCGTAACGTAGTGAAAGTTAGGAATAACACACACACACACACACACACACACACACACACACACGTTCAATAGGATACTATTATCTCAATATCTTTTCATAGATGAAAAAATATAACTTTTTTTATGGTAGTCACGCGTGTACTTCCAATACAGGTGAACTTATATGTTTCTTTCAAAATTATATTTAACTACACTAGCTTTAATTTCTTCTGTTACCTAGATACTACACACATACCCATGCAATAATTTAAAGTTGAGAGAGAGTCATGAGTTACAAAATTAAAGTCAAAGACTGGACTATATAAGGGTATGTACAGTTTATTACACAAAAAGGTTATATTTCCTATAAAATAAGCGTCAGAAACAGACATAATTCACCGATGCTAATAACCAAAGTTCCCCCATTAATGGTATACCTGTTTATATGGCCATGCTACCATTGGGATTGGACAGTGAAGTTGGCTCCCCAAAGGAAGATGTACTTAAGCGTCAATACGCTTATTTTGTACGTCACTTTCATATTGCAAACATGTTTATTTTTTCACTTTTTTTCCCTGATGAAAAGTATTTAACCCTTTCCCTCATATAGACTCATTTTGACGCACTCAATAGGTACCACATAAAGCCTGATCTGCAGAAAACCAAAGTTAAACCTTACCAAATTTAATTACAAAATCCTCATTTCCAGACCACAGAGGAGCAGCGAACAGCATAAAACCTGATCAGCCTGCGAGTTACTCGCAGGCTGATCTGGTTTTATGTTGTTCGCATAGGTCTTTTCATGGTGTCCTCTATGAGGGAAAGGGTTAAAGCATTGGCGCATATCCATCTGCTTGAATACGCGCATGCACCCTAGGAAAATCGTGCCACTATATAATCAGCCACTGACAGTATTAGAGTCATTTTGAGACTAAGTCTTCTTTAGGCAGATATAGTGCTTCCACTTTGTAGTATCATGCCGTATACATGTGGCATGATACCACACCTGGTCACATTATCCTGACACTTGGTCAACCTGTTCTGGAAAAACCATATTGCTGAGTGCCAAGCAAGGGAGCTAATACCAGTACCATTTTTAACGAATTTGGTATGTCACAACCGAGTATCGAACCCACGGCTCTGGGTCGGTCGCTCTAACCATATGTTTAAGGAAAGTGTTTAGGTGAGCTAAAATGATGCAAAAGTTTAAAACTCTTCGCCATGAAATATTGCCTTTGCAAAGTAGATGTCACCACTAAAACAGGTTAGGAACAGACACGGGGTCATCAATATTAAATTAAATAATTTGATTCCGTGTCTAATGATGTCATTTCAAAGGGGTAAAAACGCATGGCCCCTATCTGGTCTGGATTTATTCTCTATAAAAATCCAGCTCCGGTAATATTTTTCGGCGTAGCTATCTATATTTGACATACGTGTATATGGATGATGACGCAAGATAATACCAAATGAATATTTGAACGATTTTCATTGGTTGAAAATACTTATACTCCGCACTCGTGTTTGTTGATCAGATAAATAGGGAAATACATCTGCTTTCTATTTACGAAGTTTAAATTTAAGTACCCTGACTGAATTACAGTTTCTTTGATAAATGTATACTTCTTTTATCAAAACATCTCTCTTAAATGTACATCGGGACCTGTTTTACGGTTTCGTTATACTGAAAAATGTCCGCTTCATAACAATAATTTCACGAAACTACATTAAAGGTTTTCACATCTCTGATAATTTTTACTTCGTCTACTGTTTATTTTGAATTCCATTTACGAAACGATTCACAGAGAATAATTTGTAGATCCAAAAACCGTTATCATCATATACATTCTACATTTCCTTTAATAATCATCAACGCCGCAAATCTTTTCTAAAAGACATTTCTTGTTCGTACCGGCTTTCGATGGATCTCTACCCAGGACTTTCTCTATAGAAATCAAGCTCCGGTAATATTTTCTGTACTGGTCCCTGAGGCGGCTATAGGAGCCGTATAACAAAGAGATTAGCTCTAAGGCTGTGCCTTCGTTCATATTAATAAATGTTAACAAATATGTAAAAATAACGTATCATATGAATGAAATGAAACTAAATATATAATAATAATAATAATAAAGCTGTTACTCACTTACTGCTGTAATTTTTCGATAAAAACAGTAATTACCGAATAAACGTAAACAACACGTGTTCAGCATGCGAATAAACCCAGTGTGATAGAATGTGTGTGAGTGAGGGGGTGGGTTTATTTTAATCTATCTGATGATGGAACTCGCCCAACCGTTTATTGATATACTGTTTACATCACGTTTTGAAGTGGAAAAAATATTAAGCGAGTAACCAACTCTACGTTAAACACTATATTTCTCTCTCTCTCTCTTAGTACAAATATTGATTATTTTATGATAGTGATATAATAATAAACTGGTCACTTCTTATTTAAATAAATGAGACTTAGTCTAACTCTCTCGCTTTCTCTTGTGTAGATTTATAAATTGCAATCGTTATTACAGTTCAGTGAGGGTGAGAGTATTTGGTATTTCAATTAAAGTTTATAGTCACTTAGAACTGTATAAATTGATATTGAAAAAAATAATTTCATATTTTCGAAATTACTTTGAGTTCATTTTACGTGAAACAACTTTCTTCAATTAGTTTGATTTGTTTGTCTATGATATATTATATTCTAGATAGTTAAATTAACTTGGTTGTTTACTATGATGAAATGTCCGACACATTTCTCTATATGACATGTTTGATGCAGTTTATCTAAGAACTTCAGAAAATGTAAAGTTATTCGACTTTATGATTAATCCAGTATTGAGTAATGGCTGCGAAGTTTGGGGTTTTCATAATGCGCCAGATATAGGAAAGGTACATGTAAAATTCTTGAAACATTTATTTTTTGTACGTCATCAAACTTGTAATACTTTATCATGAACTTGCTATATTTCCATTTATTATTATTATAAAAAAACTTGATTTCGAACTCAGCCTTTATTTTCTTCTCCAAAATAATACTCTTTGAATAATTCGTTTCTGTTCATATCGCTCTCATTCACCCTAGCATTCATTCTTTATTTCATACTAACTACCTCCGTCCCTTCCTTGCAATAACACAAAGTCTCTCTTTGACTTGAGACCTTTCTTTCTACACTCGCCTTTCACACAAAGTTCCCGACCAACCTTTCTTTTCACTCGCCTTTCACTAACCTTCTCTCACGCCTTTTCATCACAGTTTCTCCATGACTTGCGACCTTTCATTCTCACGTCAGGAAACAAATGCGGAAATGCATATAAAACGTCACATAAAGAAACGACGAAAACAACAATATGCAGTGAATGTACAATGTCCATACAAATATGATCACTACTTTGAGTACTATATTATATGGTCAAAGTGATAAATAGAGCGAAGGTGAAAAAAGAGACGTTCAGATGAAAGGAAAATACAATTAAAATATCCTTACCTGAATAATATAATGTTTTGATTCACATATTACTTATTGCACGCTTTATTAAACATTCATTTAAATGCAATTTATTATTACATAAGGTGTGGGGTAAGTTATATTTAAAGTTTATCTTATAAATATGCAACCGTAATATGATGAACGCTTGGTGCAGTTAATGCAGTAAACAAGGCAGTGCAAAGGACAGCTATATCCTCCGCCGCTGCCTTGTAACTCAATTATTTTTAATGTACACAATGTCAAAAGGCATTAAAAACGAGCTTTAAGTTTCATACAAAACAGAACTATTATAACAACTAACTACAAAATTAGCTTGAACGGTGCAATATCAATAGAAGCTTTTAGTTACTATACAAAATGCAAACATCAAACTAATGTATACTTACTTTTAAAACAGAGGAGACATGTTTTTCCTCTAATGGAAATTGCCCTGCTTCTGCCAACATTTTGATGTAGTTGACTTATGAAAAACTTGCCGTTGTTCAGAAAATACAGCATGGAAACAAAAATATCCAGGAATGAACACTGAACCATCAAATGTGACCTTGAACTTGAGCCAACATGACTGTCACCTATGTTCTGCACATCGCCTCAATTTGGTTTATAATTGAGGCAAGTTTCATTAAAATCATTCGAGGAGTATAGGAGTTATGGAGCGGACACAAAATTGTAAATTGAAATTGAAGGTTCAAACACTTGACCTTCAAGTGTGACCTTGACCTTGAGCCGACATGGCTGCAACCTGTGTTCTGCACATCATCATCTCAATTATATTTATATTTGAGGCAAGTTTCATTAAAATCCTTCAAGGGGTAAAGGAGATATGGAGCGGACATGAAATTGTAAGGAAATAGAAGGTTCAAACACACGACCCTCAAGTGTGACCTTGACCTTGAGCTGACATGACTGCAAACTATGTTCTGCACATCGTCTCAATTAGATATGTATTTGAGGCAAGATTCATGAAAAACTAAAAGGGGTATAGGAGATATGGAGCGGACACGAAATTGAAATGGAAATTGAAGGTTCAAACACATAACCTTCTAGTGTGACCTTGACCTTGAGCCTACATGGCTGCCACCTCTGTTCTGCACATCGTCTCAACAGTGTATCAATTTGTCCGGCATAAGTTCATCAACTAAGAAAGTCACATTTGGTGTACCTCAGGGGTCAGTACTTGGTCCTCTCCTCTCGGTTACTTACTGAAGATCTTGAAGTAGTCAGTGAATGAAGAAGGAACCCAGTCTCAACATAAATTGTAAGGGTACTGAAATTAAACATACTGACTCGGTTAAGTATTTAAGTGCAACACTGGATCAGTCACTGGGATTTGCATCTATGGTTAATTCTGTTATATGTAAAGCTAATGCAAGACTTAATTTATTATATAGGAAAATAAATTTTTATCATCTTATACAAAGAAATTTTTAATTATGTCATTTATCCAAAGTCACTTTGATTATGCTTGCGCAGTATGGTACTATGGACTTTTCCAAAAACCTAAGAACAGGCTTAAGGTTACCCAGAATAAAATTACTAGATCTGAATTAAACCTTGATCAAAGAAGTCATATATACCCTAAACACTTTATAAAGTTGGGTTGGTTACCCACTGAGAATAAAGTTGAGCAGATAACTCGCAGTCACATGTTCAAAATCCATACATGTTCCGCTCCTCATTATCTACAAGAAAATTTTATTTCACAGACATAACACTAGTTTTAGTAACGGGTCTTGCTTTAGTGTCCCCAATGTAAAAGGTTTTACTTTCTCTATGGAATAGATAACCTCTTAATGTTAAGGACTCCGCTGATATATATAAATTCAAATCTGCTGTAAAGACATTTTTTTTTAAATTCTGTGTGATACTGATATTATTGAGCTTAATGTGATATAACTGTGATATCTTTTTATGATTCTGAGGAAAGTCTACGGAGTAATGCTCAGTGTTTTATGTAGGCTTATTTAAGTAATCATTGTTATCCGTTTAATTCAGTATAAATTTTATTATCTGTAACTATTGTTTGAATTTAACTTTTAAACAGGTTGTGCCTTGCTAGGAATGGCATCATTAAACATGACCACGATGGAAATAAGTGGATCCATACTCACCTTCTTGTGTTATCCTGAGTAATGTCAACGTCTTGGTTTTATTTACCTTTTAAAGAACATATTATTTCTTATTGTTAATCATAAACTGTGTAATATTTAGATTGTCCTTTTATGTGTATACATAAACTTATTTTGTTATAAATCATAATATGTTTGTCTTTACTGAAATATATATATATATATATATATATATATATATATATATATTAAAAATCCGATGGAAATTTCAGTTTGTGAGTGTGCATGTCTGCGTTTTCATTACCGGTGCATATTGTGGAAATCGTTATGCCGTAAAAATCACCTATTAGGTATACGTACATACTAAATGCTTCTGATGAACATAATCATGGTACCATGTTAAACAATGATACATAATTTTACCGTCGATCTGCTGCTTCAGGTAGCGTCGCATGCCGGTGACGAACGCGATGATATGGAATGTACGGAAGATCTGACACCTGGGTTTATCTGCTGGCAGGTGCATATTGTGCAACCTGTCAGACATCGATTAGCAATAATCAACATTTCCGGTGGGACACAGGTTGCCCAACCCAATCTCGAAAAAAGGTGTGAAAAACTTGCCTGAGCCACCAGGTGTGACCCCGGCATCGAAATACTTCCGGGTCGTTGTACCCTAGGAAGTAGTTCTTTTAAATAATAAAGTTTTGAAATTGATGCTCTGCCTTTCTAGACTGGTTAAAGTTCAACTGTTTTTATTAGAGCAGTATTGTTTCTGTGTCATTTCTGGTAAATTTAACAAGGATTTCTTCTGGGGGGGTTTTCGGGACAATATGCCTGAGTGGATGAATAACAGAAATGATATAACGGGTGCACTGTGAGATTTGTGTGTTGAAAATATTGACAGTGTTTGTAAACATTCAGTGATAGCAGAAATGTTCATCGGTGATGAGGTAACTTTTTTGGCCTCCATTTGCTGGGACAGGATTAAAGAAGAGAAATATAAACCACTAGTTATCAGGAAAATGTTCTGGAGTCCACAGTGTATGTTCAAATGTTCTGGATTTACTATAGAATAAAGAAGAAGAAAAAAAAACACAAAAAAAACACCGGGCCAACACCACCACTCCAGTTGCCTCCGCAAAATAAACTTGGTTACTGACCCGGATACGACTGATAATAAGGACGATAATTAGTTCACGAAAATTTATGAAATTTGGCTTCGAAATAAAAATGAACATGAATTGCGACCTCGGGACCGGGATTTTTACTTCAAAATAGCTAATAAAAATCGAAATAGCGAATTCGGATTAAACATTTAGTTAAAATAAGAAGGGAAGAAATCGGGACCGAAAATAAACTTCCAAATAGCGAGGAATTCGGTTTAATGATGTTCGGTTTGTCTAGGTTCTACTGTGGGTTTCGCTCTCACCCCTCGAAATTTGAGAAAAAAGAAAACATTGTCACACAATTACAAACTAAGTAGTTTTCTTTAAATTATACCCATATATATATGTGACAATGTTTTCTTTTTTTCTCAAATTTGCCATATGCAAATTTAATTCTGTCAAAAATGTTATATATATATATATATATATATATATATATATATATATATATACTAATGGGCCTATGACCTTCATGTGTTACAAACAAAACGATCAAACTAACTATCAAATCAGTCTTTTCAATACCCAGGTATCACTGTAGCTGTAACAATGCCTGGGTTTTCGGGTGTCTGGTTTGTTGGAACATATACTCTCGGCAGCCTCGCTGTATTGTGTGTATTACACTTCGTCAAGCACACCGCGTTGCTCAGAACCTAGGTGTTAGGGCTAGTGTTAGGGTGTTAAAGAACTGCAATGACCAAAGGGTGCTTTGAAGTCTCGCTTCCCTCTGGCTTTCGGGCCTCGCCTGATCACAGTGTTCCCAGATACTCCCATATGGGGGTGTTTTGTCTCATATTTGTCTTCAGTACCCCCAGTTTAAAGAGCTTTTCTACAAATCTCTTACAAAGAGGGTACAACTGTTCAAGAAAAGAGCAAATCTTAAATTTTATAATTTATATAATAATTAATTCAAAGTTTTAATAACAATGATGTTGCAGTAAATGATCAGAAACATGCAAAAAAAAAAAGAACATGAGTATATAATAAAACGATAAAATTAATTTACCTGATGTGTTGATATATGTGAGACATTTTTGCTTATATACATATACTATTATTTGTTTTACTATATGCATTGTTAGCGGTAAAGTATCTTAATTAAGCCAAATATGCGTCATACCTATTTCGTTATGTACAAAAGTCTTTATAACGGCAGTGTTTGTGTCGGTAAATTTTGCTGTTATAAAGAAATTGCCATTGTAAAGAATAAAGACATAGAAGGATTATGCACTTTTGTTGTCAAGACTTTTGCTTTTATAAAGAGGATGCTGTTATAATAAATGCCGTTGTAAACAGGTTTCACTGTATGTGATTTACCTGGCACTCCCTGTTCATTCCGTAAAAGTTAACGCTATCATTTTGCGTCTTTGGGCAAAAACTTATTCAATAAAAGAAATGTTATCGGACATCCTTAATATTTTAACAGTATTTCATAATCAGGATTTTTCTTCTAATTATTATCAGAAATCACAATAAATACCCAACTGAAAAATGACTTGCCCATTTCAAGGTCGACGCAAGGCCATCGCTGTATGTGATATGTGATAAACACAGATTTCGCATTGTAAGTAATAGTTATCGTTTATATATTAAATGACAGTTTGTCAAATACGACATATAGCTTTGCCTTTGACGTCGCATTATGGAACCACCTCCCGTTTGACTGACAACACACGTAATGCTTTATGTACGGTTCAGTGTCAATGTTACTGGGTACATTTATATTTTAGCTAACAAAACATGACGTAATCATCCGCCACCGCAACAAGCTCCACCCATATTGGTCTTTGGTCACGTAGGCACGATATTTTCTCCGTATCATGGTTCATTTAATGCAATGTATTCTTCGATTTTGGAACGAAATGCAAGCATTTCATTGGACGATCAAGTAATATATATATTGCATGACTTCGCGATCTGAGCTTGATTAACCCGCACACTATATATGAGTGCGCGCATGTGCACGAATGTATGTGGGCGGGTTAATCAAGACCATGAGTGAAGCCAGTGCATTATATGTTGAGCGCTTTGTGTATCAAAAAGAAACCCCATGAAAATCACCAATCGGTGAAAGGAAAATTCCCCTCAATTAATAAAATAGCTCTTTCGAAACAAACCCTCACATTTCGGTGCCTTCCGTACAGATAGGCAGGTTCCTTTGAATAGAGAAGGATGAACTGAATTAGTGCTAATAATCCGGCATGGTTGTTAGGTTTCACGTTTGACCATGGATGTGAACGACAGTGCGGAAAATCTTTCGAATCGCAAGTTAACTTGCCATCGATAGATTCTCTTCCATATTCTCAAAAGGTCTCTAATTCAGTGTGACCATACCAGTTTCAATCATTTGGGAAAAATCACCAGTGATGCGCTTTTCATGACAGCAAACACATATTCATGAACTCTGAATGATTTCCCGTATATTTGGTTTAATTTTTGTTTAATTGTAGAAAATAACGTTTTGACAAAAAATAAAAAATAAAAAAAAAACATAAAAAATATAAAAATAAAAAATATGAAAAAAGGCAAGTGGAGAAATGGTTCATTTGGATTCCGATCGCTCAGTGATACTAAGGACCACCTAAAGGTCGTGCTGCCATACATGTAACTGTGCAGATATTTGTTAACCGAGTGTCCGCCATTACTGTGCGGTTATCTGGATAACTGCATGGTACGCCATTACTACGCGGTTTTCTGAATAACTGCACGGTTTTTTATCAGTTATTACAAGGGGATGGAAAACCCGCTCACATAAAAGTGTGCGGTATCGAATTAAACATGAGTACTTTTCTACAGAAAACTACCTAGGCCGTGTTACAAGTAGGACAAACTGTAAATGGTCGTCTTGGCTAAGAAAAATATTAACATAAACAGAAATTACTCCTCGTTGACGGATTACATGTTGGCGAAGGAATGTTATTTTACTAGCATACTATTGTTCGACAGTGACCGACCTTTCGAAAATGAAATGCTCTAAAAATGTAAAGTAGATATTTATACATTCATATTCTAATAACTCTTACGTTATCAGCGATCACGGCGACATATATCACTGAAACTTTCAAGTAAATCATAATTTCAGATACAGTAGTTTTAGAATGAAATTTCCGATCTTTCGCCTCTGTAAAGAGGCAAAAAAGATAAATGCATAAAGTAATAAAAATTGGAAGGCATATTCGTAAGTTCGTAAGAAATTTCAAAATCGGAGTAACTTTCGTATGTTACAAATTCTTAAAGGCACTACATTATAGTTTGCACTAGCTTATTTTGTACTTTGGTTTACATTTGAGATTGACTCAAAGCGTTCGTTTTTATCGGAAATTTTGTCATTTTTGAAGACGGAGCAAACACATGCGACTTAGAAAACAATTCCTCAAATACAACAATGAAAGATAGAATTGTCAAAATTCAAACAGGAATGCTACTAGCATAGGTCCGCACATCATATTTTACCTCTATTTTAATGTAAAAGTGGCAAATAGAAACTCGGTCGTTAAAACTCCTCAAAGGACGTAAAATAGCATTTTGATAATGCAATAAACATTGTGAAACCCCAATTAAAAAAAAGAAAATAAAAAACACAACAAAAAAACAACAACATATAAACTGGCGAATGTCCCATCCCATGTAGGTATAACTATTAGGCTTCTAATGAAATTGAAAATTAATTGATTGATTAATTATATTTATTTATTTACTTATTTTCATTTTCATTAGGAAACTAATTGTAAAAGATATAAACCTGTCACAAATACTATACCAGTACATGTACTTGAACACTGGTCACTGATTTGCAGGTTTTGCTTGAGGTCATGTTGTTTTTGTTTGAGTGGTTATCTTGTATCTAAAAATAGCGCAATGCTGTGGTCAGTCAGTACCTGGCAGGCTGTTTTAAAGGGAGGAGCTGTTTCATCATTATTGGATACTGTAAGTTTTTCCCTGGCCCTGTAATTTAGAATAGGTTGAATTCTTTAGGGCTTTACTCGCGTGGATTGACTTTTCTTATTTAGTGTTTGAAATTATATTTTGTCCAATGAGATCATTCCATTTTTCACATTTTTGTCTCCATTTAATTTATTTAATCGGCATAAACTTGTCACTAAACACTAAACCAGCTTCAAGCACCTTCAGTGCGCATGTGCGGCAAGGTGTGTCGAGAGGCGGAGCTTTATGTGTTTACCAATATCACACATGTGTAACGTATTACAGGGATTTTTGATGGGGAGGTATGAAAATCGATAGAAAAGAAAAGCACAGCATCCATAGTGAACCAGCAATCTGATTTATCCAAAATAACAAAAGAACTCTACCCTTCCACTTAGTTTAGTTTAGACATATTTTATTGCCGTATATAATGATGATACAACATTGAAGATTTTAAAGAGATGGCCGATACTAATGTTGTTAGAACTTTTGGTCAGACCCTTTTGCTTATTTTCTGAAATCTTCAATGTTGTATCATCATTATATACGACAATAAAATATGACCAAACTAAACAAAGTAGAAGAGTAGAGTTCTTTTGTTATTTTGGATAAATCAGATTGCTTAATTGTTCACTATGGTATCTTGTTTAATAAGGGTTTAATTGCCCGGCTCTGTGAGCGGACTGGTTCACTATGGTTGTTGTGCTTTATTCTTTTACATGCGCACTGAAGGTGCTTAAAGCTGGTTTAAACTGATCAGTTGATTTAACGGAATAGTGTTTAGTGACAAGTTTATGCCGATTAAATGAATTAAATGGAGACAAAAATTTGAAAAATGGAATGATATCATTGGACAAAATATAATTTCAAACACTAAATTTGGAATATGAGACTGCGTTAAGTTGCAAAACATAATTTCAAACACTAAGTAGGTTAGTGTTATTTAGTTAGCATTAATTCCATTAAATCGGTCGCGCGGCTACGCCGAGCCAGACCGATGTAATGGAATTAATGCATACCAAAAAACACTAACCTATACTTAATTTGTAGTTATAGGTTTATTTTTCTTTATCCTGTAGGTAGCTACTGGTTGTGGACACCAGGACCATTTCCCCTCCCGTTTCTGTGTAACCATTGTCTACTGAGCAAGAAACGATATTATAGAAGACTGTTTTTATTTTATTGGTTGTTTTCAAGTGTCGTCATGATGATGTAACTTTTAATTATTTGATTATGGAGAGACGTATGAATGTGCCTGCAAGCGTTTGTCATCTCATGTCACCCATGGACTCGCATGTTAGCGTTAAATATGTAACGTCAAAGTTGATTCGTGAATGCCTGTGTGGCTTATCTTTTATGTACTTGTGATAATTGTAGCCTAGGAAATAATGCCTGTGTGGCTTGCATACAATGCCTGTGTGGCTTATCTGTTATGTACTTGTGATAATTGTAGCCTAGGAAATAATGCCTGTGTGGCTTGCATACAATGCCTGTGTGGCTTATCTGTTATGTACTTGTGATAATTGTAGCCTAGGAAATAATGCCTGTGTGGCTTACGTATGATGCCTTTGTGGCTTTCATAAAATATGCTTATAAATGTAGCTTGTATTTAACTTTGCCTGTGTGGCGTGCATACATGTGCCTGTGTGGCTTGCTAATACATGTGCCTTTGTGGCATATCCGTGGTTGTGTTGTACCTGTGTGGTGAACCAACAGATGTGACGTGCCTGTGTGGCGTACATGTTATTGTGTTGTACCCGTGTGGCGAACATGTAGTTGTGACGTGTCAGTATCAAAGATGACCATGTGAACGAAGTGGAGATCTATGTGATGTGCGAGACAGTTTAGGCTCAGTGGATTGGAACCGCTTTTATTTTATCATTTACATTTGTGATTAGATACCTGTATGTATATGAAGTTGGAAAACTATATGAGCAATAATTCATCTACTTTATTTGACTCATGATGAAAGGGCAGTTCGATATATGTTTTTATGTATGTCTTATGCTTGATATCCTATTTGTTCGTATTCCATGTATATTTTAATTCTGGATTTCCTTTTGCTATATTGTTATTAAATATGGTCAATTTGAGATTCAAGATTTCTTCCCTCTGTTTATTATTGCTTTTGTTGTGTATGTATTTGTTTTACAAAATCTTAAAATGGAAATATTTGTACAGATAGGGAAAGATATTAGATTGAGTGGAAATGAACTGTTGGTGTTTGTAAAGGAAGAGAATGAGACAATGGAAGAAAAGGAAAGACAAAGATTAGAGAAAGAGCGTGAAAGAATCGGGTCGTTCAAGAATTTCTTCGGTTCTGGTGTCTTTATAAATCGGGGGCGTTCAAGAATTTCTTTGGTTCTGATGTCTTAATAAATCGGGGGCGTTCAAGAATTTCTTTGGTTCTGATGGCTATATAAATAGGGGGCTTTCAAGAATTTCTTTGGTTCTGATGCCTATTTAAATCGGGGGCGTTTAAGAATTTCTCTGGTTTTTATGTTTATATAAATCGGGGGCGTTCAATAATTTCTTTGGTTCTGATGTCTTTATAAATCGGGGGCGTTTAAGAATTTTTTTGGTTCTGGTGTCTTTATAAATCGGGGGTGTTCAAGAATTTCCATGGTTCTGGTGTCTTTATAAATCTGATGCGTTCAAGAATTTATTTGGTTCTGGTGTCTTTATAAATCTGGGGCGTTCAATAATTTCTTTGGTTCTGGTATCTTTATAAATCGGGGGCGTTCAAGAATTTCTTTGATTCTGATGTCTCTATAAATCTGGGGCGTTCAAGAATTTCTTTGGTTATGGTTTCTTTATAAATCGGGGGCGTTCAAGAATTTCTTTGGTTCTGTGTCTTCTTAAATCGGGGGCTTGTTCCGATTTAAATGGCATAGACCGCCTCGAAATAGTTGCCGACGGTTCTGTACTTTTAATACGACGACAGAGATACGATCACGACAATATCTGTCAGTCTCTACAATAAGAGACTGAATTACATGTGTTGGCCTCCATCCCAGTTTGGCCATGAAAATCATTTAAGTATATATCCATTTTATATTCGATATCCTTTTAGCTTATATATATCATACATCCAATATCCTTTTACAATATCAGATATTCTTTTAGCATATATCCGACATTTATTTTAGCATACAGTATAATTATCTATTACATACTCAATGTCATTTTAGCATGTTCAGTGTCACTTTAGCATGCTTAGTGTTATTTTAGCATCTTCAATGTGATTTTAGCATTAGTCTATTGTGTAAATCGCATTAATGAACGACCCGTTATTATCTATAAAGACGGGTTTGCGAGGCTGTGTGAAGTTGGCTCGACATACGACATACAACATACGACATTCAACCCTCACTATTCACGACATACGACATTGGACATTCAGATATTGAATGTCGCACGCGACATTCACTACATTGGACATTCAGATTTTGAATGTCGCGGCACAACATTCACGACATTGGACATTCAGATTTTGAATGTCGCGGCACGACATTTGCGACATTGGACATTCAGATTTTGAATGTCGCACGCGACATTCACGACATTGGACATTCAGATTTTGAATGTCGCGGCACGACATTCACGACATTGGACATTCAGATTTTGAATGTCGCACGCGAGATTCACGACATTGGACATTCAGATTTTGAATGTCGCACGCGACATTCACGACATTGAACATTCAGATTTTGAATGTCGCGGCACGACATTCACGACATTGGACATTCAGATTTTGAATGTCGCGGCACGACATTCGCGACATTAGACATTCAGATTTTGAATGTCGCACGCGACATTCACGACATTGGATATTCAGATTTTGAATGTCGCGGCACGACATTCACGACATTGGACATTCAGATTTTGAATGTCGCGGCACGACATTCACGACATTGGACATTCAGATTTTGAATGTCGCACGCGACATTCACGACATTGGACATTCAGATTTTGAATGTCGCGGCACGACATTCACGACATTGGACATTCAGATTTTGAATGTCGCAGCACGACATTCACGACATTGGACATTCAGATTTTGAATGTCGCGGCACGACATTCACGACATTGGACATTCAGATTTTGAATGTCGCGACACGACATTCACGACATTGGACATTCAGATTTTGAATGTCGCACGCGACATTCACGACATTGGACATTCAGATTTTGAATGTCGCGGCACGACATTCACGACATTGGACATTCAAATTGTGAATGTCGCACGCGACATTCACGACATTGGACATTCAGATTTTGAATGTCGCGGCACGACATTCACGACATTGGACATTCAATTGAATGTCGCACGCGACATTCACGACATTGGACATTCAGATTTAATGTCGTGAATGTCGCGTGCGACATTTAAAATCTGAATGTCCAATGTCGTGAATGTCGCGTGCGACATTCAAAATCTGAATGTCCAATGTCGTGAATGTCGTGCCGCGACATTCAAAATCTGAATGTCCAATGTCGTGAATAACTCTTACGTTATCAGCGATCACGGCGACATATTGGACTATGTTCCTTTCTTGCATCAGACAATCACTGAAACTTTCAAGTAAATCATGATTTCAGATACAGTAGTTTTAGAATGAAATTTCCGATCTGTCGCCTCTGTAAAGAAGCAAAAAAGATAAATGCATAAAGTAATAAAAATTGGAAGGCATATTCGTAAGTTCGTAAGAAATTTCAAAATCGGAGTAACTTTCGTATGTTACAAATTCTTAAAGACACTACATTGTAGTTTGCACTAGCTTATTTTGTACTTTGATTTACATTTGGGATTGACTCAAAGCGTTCGTTTTTTTCGGAAATTTTTGTCATTTTTGAAGACGGAGCAAACACATGCGACTTAGAAAACAATTCCTCAAATACAACAATGAAAGATAGAATTGTCAAAATTCAAACAGGAATGCTACTAGCATAGGTCCGCACATCATATTTTACCTCTATTTTAATGTAAAAGTGGCAAATAGAAACTCGGTCGTTAAAACTCCTCAAAGGACGTAAAATAGCATTTTGATAATGCAATAAACATTGTGAAACCCCAATTTAAAAAAAAAGAAAATAAAAAACACAACAAAAAAACAACAACATATAAACTGGCGAATGTCCCGTCCCATGTAGGTATAACTATTAGGCTTCTAATGAAATTGAAAATTAATTGATTGATTAATTATATTTATTTATTTACTTATTTTCATTTTCATTAGGAAACTAATTGTAAAAGATATAAACCTGTCACAAATACTATACCAGTACATGTACTTGAACACTGGTCACTGATTTGCAGGTTTTGCTTGAGGTCATGTTGTTTTTGTTTGAGTGGTTATCTTGTATCTAAAAATAGCGCAATGCTGTGGTCAGTCAGTACCTGGCAGGCTGTTTTAAAGGGAGGAGCTGTTTCATCATTATTGGATACTGTAAGTTTTTCCCTGGCCCTGTAATTTAGAATAGGTTGAATTCTTTAGGGCTTTACTCGCGTGGATTGACTTTTCTTATTTAGTGTTTGAAATTATATTTTGTCCAATGAGATCATTCCATTTTTCACATTTTTGTCTCCATTTAATTTATTTAATCGGCATAAACTTGTCACTAAACACTAAACCAGCTTCAAGCACCTTCAGTGCGCATGTGCGGCAAGGTGTGTCGAGAGGCGGAGCTTTATGTGTTTACCAATATCACACATGTGTAACGTATTACAGGGATTTTTGATGGGGAGGTATGAAAATCGATAGAAAAGAAAAGCACAGCATCCATAGTGAACCAGCAATCTGATTTATCCAAAATAACAAAAGAACTCTACCCTTCCACTTAGTTTAGTTTGGACATATTTTATTGCCGTATATAATGATGATACAACATTGAAGATTTTAAAGAGATGGCCGATACTAATGTTGTTAGAACTTTTGGTCAGACCCTTTTGCTTATTTTCTGAAATCTTCAATGTTGTATCATCATTATATACGACAATAAAATATGACCAAACTAAACAAAGTAGAAGAGTAGAGTTCTTTTGTTATTTTGGATAAATCAGATTGCTTAATTGTTCACTATGGTATCTTGTTTAATAAGGGTTTAATTGCCCGGCTCTGTGAGCGGACTGGTTCACTATGGTTGTTGTGCTTTATTCTTTTACATGCGCACTGAAGGTGCTTAAAGCTGGTTTAAACTGATCAGTTGATTTAACGGAATAGTGTTTAGTGACAAGTTTATGCCGATTAAATGAATTAAATGGAGACAAAAATTTGAAAAATGGAATGATATCATTGGACAAAATATAATTTCAAACACTAAATTTGGAATATGAGACTGCGTTAAGTTGCAAAACATAATTTCAAACACTAAGTAGGTTAGTGTTATTTAGTTAGCATTAATTCCATTAAATCGGTCGCGCGGCTACGCCGAGCCAGACCGATGTAATGGAATTAATGCATACCAAAAAACACTAACCTATACTTAATTTGTAGTTATAGGTTTATTTTTCTTTATCCTGTAGGTAGCTACTGGTTGTGGACACCAGGGCCATTTCCCCTCCCGTTTCTGTGTAACCATTGTCTACTGAGCAAGAAACGATATTATAGAAGACTGTTTTTATTTTATTGGTTGTTTTCAAGTGTCATCATGATGATGTAACTTTTAATTATTTGATTATGAAGAGACGTATGAATGTGCCTGCAAGCGTTTGTCATCTCATGTCACCCATGGACTCGCATGTTAGCGTTAAATATGTAACGTCAAAGTTGATTCGTGAATGCCTGTGTGGCTTATCTTTTATTTTGTGAATGTAGCCTAGGAAATAATGCCTGTGTGGCTTGCATACAATGCCTGTGTGGCTTATCCTTTGCCTGTGTGGCGTGCATACATGTGCCTGTGTGGCTTGCTAATACATGTGCCTTTGTGGCATATCCGTGGTTGTGTTGTACCTGTGTGGTGAACCAACAGATGTGACGTGCCTGTGTGGCGTACATGTTATTGTGTTGTACCCGTGTGGCGAACATGTAGTTGTGACGTGTCAGTATCAAAGATGACCATGTGAACGAAGTGGAGATCTATGTGATGTGCGAGACAGTTTAGGCTCAGTGGATTGGAACCGCTTTTATTTTATCATTTACATTTGTGATTAGATACCTGTATGTATATGAAGTTGGAAAACTATATGAGCAATAATTCATCTACTTTATTTGACTCATGATGAAAGGGCAGTTCGATATATGTTTTTATGTATGTCTTATGCTTGATATCCTATTTGTTCGTATTCCATGTATATTTTAATTCTGGATTTCCTTTTGCTATATTGCCATTAAATATGGTCATAAATTATAAAGAATCTTGAGTCTCATTGTTTTCTTTGCTGTTATAAAAAATCCTGGAACACGATTATTTATATTGGTAAATATTGTGACAAATGGGGGCTCGTCCGGGATCAGCAATTTATTTTTTTAAATATATAGAACAGAAAACATTTGAGATTCAAGATTTCTTCCCTCTGTTTATTATTGCTTTTGTTGTGTATGTATTTGTTTTACAAAATCTTAAAATGGAAATATTTGTACAGATAGGGAAAGATATTAGATTGAGTGGAAATGAACTGTTGGTGTTTGTAAAGGAAGAGAATGAGACAATGGAAGAAAAGGAAAGACAAAGATTAGAGAAAGAGCGTGAAAGAATCGGGTCGTTCAAGAATTTCTTCGGTTCTGGTGTCTTTATAAATCGGGGGCGTTCAAGAATTTCTTTGGTTCTGATGTCTTTATAAATCAGGGGCGTTTAAGAATTTCTTTGGTTCTGGTGTCTTTATAAATCGGGGTGTTCAAGAATTTCCATGGTTCTGGTGTCTTTATAAATCTGATGCGTTCAAGAATTTATTTGGTTCTGGTGTCTTTATAAATCTGGGGCGTTCAATAATTTCTTTGGTTCTGGTATCTTTATAAATCGGGGGCGTTCAAGAATTTCTTTGATTCTGATGTCTCTATAAATCTGGGGCGTTCAAGAATTTCTTTGGTTATGGTTTCTATATAAATCGGGGGCGTTAAGGAATTTCTTTGGTTCTTTTTTCTTCTTCAAAAATGATGGGACCTTGTTCCGATTTAAATGGCATAGACCGCCTCGAAATAGTTGCCGACGGTTCTGTACTTTTAATACGACGACAGAGATACGATCACGACAATATCTGCCAGTCTCTACAATAAGAGACTCAATTACATGTGTTGGCCTCCATCCCAGTTTGGCCATGAAAATCATTTAAGTATATATCCATTTTATATTCGATATCCTTTTAGCTTATATATATCATACATCCAATATCCTTTTACAATATCAGATATTCTTTTAGCATATATCCGACATTTATTTTAGCATACAGTATAATTATCTATTACATACTCAATGTCATTTTAGCATGTTCAGTGTCACTTTAGCATGCTTAGTGTTATTTTAGCATCTTCAATGTGATTTTAGCATTAGTCTATTGTGTAAATCGCATTAATGAACGACCCGTTATTATCTATAAAGACGGGTTTGCGAGGCTGTGTGAAGTTGGCTCGACATACGACATACAACATACGACATTCAACCCTCACTATTCACGACATACGACATTGGACATTCAGATTTTGAATGTCGCACGCGAGATTCACGACATTGGACATTCAGATTTTGAATGTCGCGGCACGACATTCACGACATTGGACATTCAGATTTTGAATGTCGCACGCGACATTCACGACATTGAACATTCAGATTTTGAATGTCGCGGCACGACATTCACGACATTGGACATTCAGATTTTGAATGTCGCGGCACGACATTCGCGACATTAGACATTCAGATTTTGAATGTCGCACGCGACATTCACGACATTGGATATTCAGATTTTGAATGTCGCGGCACGACATTCACGACATTGGACATTCAGATTTTGAATGTCGCGGCACGACATTCACGACATTGGACATTCAGATTTTGAATGTCGCGGCACGACATTCACGACATTGGACATTCAGATTTTGAATGTCGTACGCGACATTCACGACTTTGAACATTCAGATTTTGAATGTCGCGGCACGACATTCACGACATTGGACATTCAGATTTTGAATGTCGAGGCACGACATTCACGACATTGGACATTCAGATTTTGAATGTCGAGGCACGACATTCGCGACATTGGACATTCAGATTTTGAATGTCGCACGCGACATTCACGACATTGGACATTCAGATTTTGAATGTCACGGCACGACATTCACGACATTGGACATTCAGATTTTGAATGTCGCACGCGACATTCGCGACATTGGACATTCAGATTTTGAATGTCGCGGCACGACATTCACGACATTGGACATTCAGATTTTGAATGTCGCACGCGACATTCACGACATTGGACATTCAGATTTTGAATGTCGCAGCACGACATTCACGACATTGGACATTCAGATTTTGAATGTCGCGGCACGACATTCACGACATTGGACATTCAGATTTTGAATGTCGCGACACGACATTCACGACATTGGACATTCAAATTTTGAATGTCGCACGCGATATTCACGACATTGGACATTCAGATTTTGAATGTCGCGGCACGACATTCACGACATTGGACATTCAAATTGTGAATGTCGCACGCGACATTCACGACATTGGACATTCAGATTTTGAATGTCGCGGCACGACATTCACGACATTGGACATTCAGATTTTGAATGTCGCGCACGACATTCACGACATTGGACATTCAGATTTTGAATGTCGCACGCGACATTCACGATATTGGACATTCAGATTTTGAATGTTGTGCCGCGACATTCAAAATCTAAATGTCCAATGTCGTGAATGTCGCGTGCGACATTTAAAATCTGAATGTCCAATGTCGTGAATGTCGCGTGCGACATTCAAAATCTGAATGTCCAATGTCGTGAATGTCGTGCCGCGACATTCAAAATCTGAATGTCCAATGTCGTGAATAACTCTTACGTTATCAGCGATCACGGCGACATATTGGACTATGTTCCTTTCTTGCATCAGACAATCACTGAAACTTTCAAGTAAATCATGATTTCAGATACAGTAGTTTTAGAATGAAATTTCCGATCTGTCGCCTCGTAAAGAAGCAAAAAAGATAAATCATAAAGTAATAAAAATTGGAAGGCATATTCGTAAGTTCGTAAGAAATTTACAGTAGTTTTAGAATGAAATTTCCGATCTGTCGCCTCTGTAAAGAAGCAAAAAAGAAAAATAATTTGGATTGACAAAGCGTTCGTTTTTTTCGAAATTTTTGTCATTTTGAAGACGAGCAAACACATGCGACTAGAAAACAATTCTCAAATACAAAATGAAAGATAGAATGTCAAAATCAAACAAATGCACTGCATTAGGTCCATATATTTTACCTCTATTTTAAATGTAAAAGTGGAAATATAAATTCGTCGTTAAAATCCTCAAAGACTAAAATAGATTTGATAATGCAATAAACATTGTGAAACCCAATTTAAAAAAAAAGAAATAAAAAACACAACAAAAAAACACAACATATAACGGCAATGTCCCGTCAGTAGTATAACTATAGGCTTCTAATGAATTGAAAATTAATTATTGATATTAATTTATTTTTTACTTATTTCATTTTTCATTAGGAAACTAATTGTAAAAATATAAACTGTCAAAATATTACAGTAATGTATTGAAATGGTCATGATTTGCAGGTTTTGCTTGAGTCATGTTTTTTTTTTGTGTTATTTGTATCTAAAAATACGCAATCTGTGGTCAGCAGTACCTGCAGCTTTTTAAAGGAGGAGCTGTTTCACATTTTGGATACGAGTTTTTCTGCCTAATTAGATAGGTTGAATTCTTTAGGGTTTACTCGGTGGATTGACTTTTCTATTTAGTGTTTGAAATATATTTTGTCCAATGATATTCCATTTTTCACATTTTGTCTCCATTAATTTATTTATGGCATAAACTTGTCACTAAACATAAACCAGTTCAAGCACTTCAGTGCCATGGCGGCAAGGTGTGTCGAAGCGGAGCTTTATGTTTTACCATATCACAATGTGTAAACTTTACAGGATATTTTTGATGGGGAGGTATGAAATCGATAGAAAAGAAAAGCACGCTCATAGTGAACCGCAATCTGATTTATCCAATAACAAAAAACTCTACCCTTCCACTTAGTTTAGTTTGGACTTTTTATTGCCGTATATGATGATACAACATTGAAGTTTTAAAGAGATGCCGATATAATGTTGTTAGAATTTTGGTCAGACCCTTTTGCTTATTTTCTGAAACTTCAATGTTGTATCATATTATATACGACAATAAAATATGACCAAACTAAACAAAGTAGAAGGTAGGTTTTTGTTATTTTGGATAAATCAGATTGCTTAATTGTCACTATGATCTGTTAATAAGGGTTAATTGCCGCTCTTACGACTGTTCACTATGGTTTTGTGCTTTATTCTTTTACATGCGCACTGAAGGTGCTTAGCTGGTTTAAACTGATCAGTGATTACGAATAGTGTTTGAATTTATGCGTTAAATGATTAAATGAGAAAAAATTTAAATATGATTATGAAAAAATAATTTCAAACATATTTGGAATATACTCGTTAATCAAAACAATTTAAACTTAATAGGTATAAATTATGTTTTATTATTCTAATGGCCAGCAAGATGTTGTGCAAAAATCCTTACTATGTATTATTTTATTTATAGTATTATCTGGTTGTGACACGGTTTCTCCGTCTTGTACCTTTGTACCTAGAAAAAAATTTAGAGATGTTTTTTTTTTGGTTTTTAATGCTCAAATGTACTTTATTTATTTGCTTTTGATAAATGCGGGTTCTGATTATGTCACCTGTCCAAGGTATGTAACGTAGATAACTGTGTATTTTTTATTGTGTATTTTCCTGGAAATAATCCTGTGCTTATAAGCCGTGTGGCTTCAAATTTATTAATTACTTAAATTTCATTTGTTTTGCTAAATGCCGTGTGGCTTTAATTGCTTGTGCTAGGAAATGATTGTGGTTGTACCTGAACCATTTGTGCTGCTTTTGTAAATTATTATTTTTACCTGTGGCTCATATTGCGTGTGGTATTATGATACTTGTATATTTGGGATTATGTTGTGGATTTATGCTGGCTGGTATTGATCGCTTTGTTTAATTACTTGTGTTAATGCTGTATGTATATAGTTGGACTAATAATTTAATTATATTTGCTTAAGATTGTATAATGTGGTGTTTTAATTTGTGTTGTGGCTATCGAATTTTGTTGTATCATGTATGTTTAATTCCGTGCCTTTGCTTATGTTAATGTAACTGTGGCTGTTGGGTTTTTTGTGTTACTGTCAAATGTTGTACTATAGTTATGGAATGTGACAAAGTTGGTCGTCGATTTCAATTTTTTTTAATGTATTGACCGATTATTGAATTACATTGTCCTATGTTTATTTTTGTCAGATTGAAGTTTAAATTAATTTATTTTTTAGATTGAAAGCATTGTTTATTTTTTAATTTTTGTTTCTATATTTGCTAAATGAAATTAAAGATTCATTTATATTGATAAATGGTTATTAAGAATCCTGATTTTTTTTTTTGTGACAAATGGTCTCGAATTTTCATTATTTATTTAAATGGGCCAATTTTTGTTTAGTTTTACTAATTATGGATTTGAGATTTTTGTTCTCCATTTAAATGGATTTTTAAATTGAAGTTTAGTTTATAAAATCGGATTAAATTGGTTTTTGGATAGGATGATGGAAAAATGGTGTTAGAAAGAAGATTTGAAGATGTATAAAAATTTCTGGTTTTAAAGAATTCGGGTTGTTAAAATTTCATTCGTTATGATTTAATAATCGGGGCTCAATTTCTTGGTTGATGTTTTATAGGGGCTTTCAAGAATTTTTGGTTCGACTATTTAAATATGGGGTTTCAAATTTCTGGTTTTATGTTTTTATAATCGGGGGGTTTTTAAATTTTTTGGTTTAGTTTTTAATCGGGGCTTCAGTTTTTTTTTTAGGGCTTTATAATTGGGTGGTTTAAATTTCTGGTTCGTTTTATAATCGGTTTAGAGCATGTCGGTTATAATCTGGTGCTTCAAAATTTCTTTGGTTCTGTGTCTTTAATCGGGGGTTACATATATTATTTAGTTATCAATTTATTGGTGCTTATTTTTGGTTTTTCATATATAGGGTTAATTTCTTTATATTTTTTCAAATGTTTTTGATAGATTAAGTATCATTTTTTTTAATTCATGACTTGCGATTAATGATACGCATATTGCCGTTTCATAGTTTATAGATTTATCCAAGCCCTTTTCTAAAGTTAATAGACTTAATTGGGGGTCTTATTTTAGCATACAATTCCCTACATTCGATACTATTTATTCAATTTATTTTACATACATACAATTTTATTCAATCTTTTGATGTTCGCATTATTTACTATTTAAATTCAATTAATCGCTCATTTGCATTATTCACTTAGTGTATTTGACATTTCATAGCTTGATTTTGAATTCGACTAAATCTCATACCCTAATTCAGATTAAGTTGAGTTGAATTCTTCGACATTCAATTTAATTCCGGCATTCACTATTCGACATACTCATTTATTGACTTATTGATTCGTAAAATTTATTGCAATTTAATTGGCATTCAATTTTATTGGCATTCTGATTCGCGACACATTGACTTGACATTCAATTTGAATCGTCGCGAATTACGACTTGGATTTTTGATGTCGGGCACGATTCCCGTATCATTGAATTTATTTTCTCGCGCATCACATTGCATTCAATTTTGAATGTCGCGCACATTCACGACATGGACTTCAGATTTGAATGTGAGCACTCACGCATAATTCAGATTTGAATGTCGCCGACTTCCGACATTGGACATTCAGATTTTGAATTCGAGCACATTGAATTGGACTTATTTTGAATTCGCGCACATAGACATTGGACATTCAGAATTGAGTCGCGACATTCATCAATGGACATTCAGATTTTAATTCGCGCATTCCAGAATTGATTCAATTTTGAATGTGCGCGGCACACATTCACGACATTGGACATTCAGATTTTGAATGTCGACGACATTCACGACATTGGACATTCAATTTTGAATGTCGCGCACCATTCACGACATTGGACATTCAGATTTTGAATGTCGCGGCACGACTCACTGACATTAGTTCATTTTGAATTCGCCGACATTCACGACTTGGACATTCAGATTTTGAATGTCCCGGCGACATTCACATGTTAATTTAGAATGTCGCCGCGACTTCACGACATTGGACATTCAAATTTTGAATGTCGCAGCACATTCACGACATTGGACATTCGATTTTGAATTCCGCGCCGACATTGGACATTCAATTTTGATTCAGAATTAGACTTGGACATTCAATTTTGAATGTCGCACGAATTCACATTGGATTCAGTTTTTGTGTCGCCGACATTCAATTGACATTCATGATTAAATTTGAATGTCCAGCTGATTCAGCATTGGACTTCAGATTTTAATGTGCATCATATGCATTGGCATCAATATTCTACGCGACTTCAATTTGATTAGATCAAGTCCGGCAGTCTTCATGCGACATGAATTATGAATCCAGCAATCTGATATGATCATTTTAATTTTGCCGAATTCAAATTCGTCCCGAAACATTAAATGTAGTGTAATAAATTAGTTACATTCATTCGTGAAATTAAACGTGACTTTGTACAAATTTAGAACTTTGATTAATCATTGTTAAATAATTTGATTATGCTCAGAAAATTGGAAATTTCATATTTTAAATTGAACAATTGAATTGTAACAATTCAAAAGATAAAATTGAATTTCAAATTCTAATACTACATTAGTTGAACATATTTAATTAATTTTTTATTGAATAGAATCGTTTAAAATCTAGTTAATTGATTAAATAAATTGTAAACATTTTAAAAAAATTGAATTTAAATAAATCAACAGATTTAATGGAAAATTCCCCCATTGAATTAACTAAATTAAATAAATGGTCAATAAATTATATTTATTAAAATTTAAAGTATTTCATTTAAAACCAATTAAAATAAAATAATCAAAAATAAAACAATTCACTGAAATTACCTAGAGTTCAATTATTTTTTGTTGAATTTTATTTTAATAATTAAAAAATTAATTATACAATATTAAAAGCAGTTAATAACTGTTTCACTTAAATGTATTTTACCTGGTCCTGATTATAAAGTTTTGATTCTTTGTTTTTGTGTATTTGCTTTATTTAGGATGAAATTTTCGTCCAAAAGACATGTTTTAGATTTTTCTTAGTTTTTATGGATTATTTTGCCTGACCTAATTTAGATTTAGAATTCTTAGGGCTTTGTCGCAGATTGTTTTTATGGTTTAATTTTTATCCATTAGTATTATTTTTTCAGTTGGTCTAAATTGTAAATCGAAAACTCAGACATAGTAACCTTTTTGTTGAAATTTAAGGATCAGCCATCTTATTTTTACATATTTTTACGTTTAGGATTTATGGAATTGAAAATTTAAAAAGAAGCACACAGTAAGTGTACAGAACGTTTATTATAAACTAACTAATTTACTCATTTTTTGATAATTTTATACTAAAATAAATATAATTTTTTAATTGTAATAATTAGAATTTTGTACCTTATATTTTTTGAATTTTACCATTTAATAGTAAATTGTATTTTAAAGGCATGATTGTTAAACTTTTAAACCATTGCTTAATGATTATTTGTGATATGTTAATGATTAATGAAAGAATAAATTGTAAATGAATTTTTAGGTAATGAAGTTATAATTTTAATGTCTGTTATTTAAATAATTTATAAGTGGTTAGTGTTATTTACTTATTTTCATTTTCATTAGGAAACTAATTGTAAAAGATATAAACCTGTCACAAATACTATACCAGTACATGTACTTGAACACTGGTCACTGATTTGCAGGTTTTGCTTGAGGTCATGTTGTTTTTGTTTGAGTGGTTATCTTGTATCTAAAAATAGCGCAATGCTGTGGTCAGTCAGTACCTGGCAGGCTGTTTTAAAGGGAGGAGCTGTTTCATCATTATTGGATACTGTAAGTTTTTCCCTGGCCCTGTAATTTAGAATAGGTTGAATTCTTTAGGGCTTTACTCGCGTGGATTGACTTTTCTTATTTAGTGTTTGAAATTATATTTTGTCCAATGAGATCATTCCATTTTTCACATTTTTGTCTCCATTTAATTTATTTAATCGGCATAAACTTGTCACTAAACACTAAACCAGCTTCAAGCACCTTCAGTGCGCATGTGCGGCAAGGTGTGTCGAGAGGCGGAGCTTTATGTGTTTACCAATATCACACATGTGTAACGTATTACAGGGATTTTTGATGGGGAGGTATGAAAATCGATAGAAAAGAAAAGCACAGCATCCATAGTGAACCAGCAATCTGATTTATCCAAAATAACAAAAGAACTCTACCCTTCACTTAGTTTAGTTTGGACATATTTTATTGCCGTATATAATGATGATACAACATTGAAGATTTTAAAGAGATGGCCGATACTAATGTTGTTAGAACTTTTGGTCAGACCCTTTTGCTTATTTTCTGAAATCTTCAATGTTGTATCATCATTATATACGACAATAAAATATGACCAAACTAAACAAAGTAGAAGAGTAGAGTTCTTTTGTTATTTTGGATAAATCAGATTGCTTAATTGTTCACTATGGTATCTTGTTTAATAAGGGTTTAATTGCCCGGCTCTGTGAGCGGACTGGTTCACTATGGTTGTTGTGCTTTATTCTTTTACATGCGCACTGAAGGTGCTTAAAGCTGGTTTAAACTGATCAGTTGATTTAACGGAATAGTGTTTAGTGACAAGTTTATCCCGATTAAATGAATTAAATGGAGACAAAAATTTGAAAAATGGAATGATATCATTGGACAAAATATAATTTCAAACACTAAATTTGGAATATGAGACTGCGTTAAGTTGCAAAACATAATTTCAAACACTAAGTAGGTTAGTGTTATTTAGTTAGCATTAATTCCATTAAATCGGTCGCGCGGCTGCGCCGAGCCAGACCGATGTAATGGAATTAATGTATACTAAAAAACACTAACCTATACTTAATTTGTAGTTATAGGTTTATTTTTCTTTATCCTGTAGGTAGCTACTGGTTGTGGACACCAGGGCCATTTCCCCTCCCGTTTCTGTGTAACCATTGTCTACTGAGCAAGAAACGATATTATAGAAGACTGTTTTTATTTTATTGGTTGTTTTCAAGTGTCATCATGATGATGTAACTTTTAATTATTTGATTATGAAGAGACGTATGAATGTGCCTGCAAGCGTTTGTCATCTCATGTCACCCATGGACTCGCATGTTAGCGTTAAATATGTAACGTCAAAGTTGATTCGTGAATGCCTGTGTGGCTTATCTTTTATGTACTTGTGATAAATGTAGCTTGTATTTAACTTTGCCTGTGTGGCGTGCATACATGTGCCTGTGTGGCTTGCTAATACATGTGCCTTTGTGGCATATCCGTGGTTGTGTTGTACCTGTGTGGTGAACCAACAGATGTGACGTGCCTGTGTGGCGTACATGTTATTGTGTTGTACCCGTGTGGCGAACATGTAGTTGTGACGTGTCAGTATCAAAGATGATGTGCGAGACAGTTTAGGCTCAGTGGATTGGAACCGCTTTTATTTTATCATTTACATTTGTGATTAGATACGTGTATGTATATGAAGTTGGAACACTATATGAGCAATAATTCATCTACTTTATTTGACTCATGATGAAAGGGCAGTCCGATATATGTTTTTATATGTCTTATGCTTGATATCCTATTTGTTCGTATTTTTTAATTCTGGATTTCCTTTTGCTATATTGCCATTAAATATGGTCATAAATTATAAAGAATCTTGAGTCTCATTGTTTTCTTTGCTGTTATAAAAAATCCTGGAACACGATTATTTATATTGGTAAATATTGTGACAAATGGGGGCTCGTCCGGGATCAGCAATTTATTTTTTTAAATATATAGAACAGAAAACATTTGAGATTCAAGATTTCTTCCCTCTGTTTATTATTGCTTTTGTTGTGTATGTATTTGTTTTACAAAATCTTAAAATGGAAATATTTGTACAGATAGGGAAAGATATTAGATTGAGTGGAAATGAACTGTTGGTGTTTGTAAAGGAAGAGAATGAGACAATGGAAGAAAAGGAAAGGCAAAGATTAGAGAAAGAGCGTGAAAGAATCGGGGCGTTCAATAATTTCTTTGGTTCTGATGTCTTTATAAATCGGGGGCGTTTAAGAATTTTTTTGGTTCTGGTGTCTTTATAAATCGGGGGTGTTCAAGAATTTCCATGGTTCTGGTGTCTTTATAAATCTGATGCGTTCAAGAATTTATTTGGTTCTGGTGTCTTTATAAATCTGGGGCGTTCAATAATTTCTTTGGTTCTGGTATCTTTATAAATCGGGGGCGTTCAAGAATTTCTTTGATTCTGATGTCTCTATAAATCTGGGGCGTTCAAGAATTTCTTTGGTTATGGTTTCTATATAAATCGGGGGCGTTAAGGAATTTCTTTGGTTCTTTTTTCTTCTTCAAAAATGATGGGACCTTGTTCCGATTTAAATGGCATAGACCGCCTCGAAATAGTTGCCGACGGTTCTGTACTTTTAATACGACGACAGAGATACGATCACGACAATATCTGTCAGTCTCTACAATAAGAGACTCAATTACATGTGTTGGCCTCCATCCCAGTTTGGCCATGAAAATCATTTAAGTATATATCCATTTTATATTCGATATCCTTTTAGCTTATATATATCATACATCCAATATCCTTTTACAATATCAGATATTCTTTTAGCATATATCCGACATTTATTTTAGCATACAGTATAATTATCTATTACATACTCAATGTCATTTTAGCATGTTCAGTGTCACTTTAGCATGCTTAGTGTTATTTTAGCATCTTCAATGTGATTTTAGCATTAGTCTATTGTGTAAATCGCATTAATGAACGACCCGTTATTATCTATAAAGACGGGTTTGCGAGGCTGTGTGAAGTTGGCTCGACATACGACATACAACATACGACATTCAACCCTCACTATTCACGACATACGACATTGGACATTCAGATATTGAATGTCGCACGCGACATTCACTACATTGGACATTCAGATTTTGAATGTCGCGGCACAACATTCACGACATTGGACATTCAGATTTTGAATGTCGCGGCACGACATTTGCGACATTGGACATTCAGATTTTGAATGTCGCACGCGACATTCACGACATTGGACATTCAGATTTTGAATGTCGCGGCACGACATTCACGACATTGGACATTCAGATTTTGAATGTCGCACGCGAGATTCACGACATTGGACATTCAGATTTTGAATGTCGCGGCACGACATTCACGACATTGGACATTCAGATTTTGAATGTCGCACGCGACATTCACGACATTGAACATTCAGATTTTGAATGTCGCGGCACGACATTCACGACATTGGACATTCAGATTTTGAATGTCGAGGCACGACATTCACGACATTGGACATTCAGATTTTGAATGTCGTACGCGACATTCACGACTTTGAACATTCAGATTTTGAATGTCGCGGCACGACATTCACGACATTGGACATTCAGATTTTGAATGTCGAGGCACGACATTCACGACATTGGACATTCAGATTTTGAATGTCGCACGCGACATTCACGACATTGGACATTCAGATTTTGAATGTCCGGCACGACATTCACGACATTGGACATTCAGATTTTGAATGTCGCACGCGACATTCACGACATTGGACATTCAGATTTTGAATGTCGCGGCACGACATTCACGACATTGGACATTCAGATTTTGAATGTCGCACGCGACATTCACGACATTGGACATTCAGATTTTGAATGTCGCAGCACGACATTCACGACATTGGACATTCAGATTTTGAATGTCGCAGCACGACATTCACGACATTGGACATTCAGATTTTGAATGTCGCGACACGACATTCACGACATTGGACATTCAGATTTTGAATGTCGCACGCGATATTCACGACATTGGACATTCAGATTTTGAATGTCGCGGCACGACATTCACGACATTGGACATTCAAATTGTGAATGTCGCGTGCGACATTTAAAATCTGAATGTCCAATGTCGTGAATGTCGCGTGCGACATTCAAAATCTGAATGTCCAATGTCGTGAATGTCGTGCCGCGACATTCAAAATCTGAATGTCCAATGTCGTGAATAACTCTTACGTTATCAGCGATCACGGCGACATATTGGACTATGTTCCTTTCTTGCATCAGACAATCACTGAAACTTTCAAGTAAATCATGATTTCAGATACAGTAGTTTTAGAATGAAATTTCCGATCTGTCGCCTCTGTAAAGAAGCAAAAAAGATAAATGCATAAAGTAATAAAAATTGGAAGGCATATTCGTAAGTTCGTAAGAAATTTCAAAATCGGAGTAACTTTCGTATGTTACAAATTCTTAAAGACACTACATTGTAGTTTGCACTAGCTTATTTTGTACTTTGATTTACATTTGGGATTGACTCAAAGCGTTCGTTTTTATCGGAAATTTTTGTCATTTTTGAAGACGGAGCAAACACATGCGACTTAGAAAACAATTCCTCAAATACAACAATGAAAGATAGAATTGTCAAAATTCAAACAGGAATGCTACTAGCATAGGTCCGCACATCATATTTTACCTCTATTTTAATGTAAAAGTGGCAAATAGAATCTCGGTCGTTAAAACTCCTCAAAGGACGTAAAATAGCATTTTGATAATGCAATAAACATTGTGAAACCCCAATTTAAAAAAAAAAGAAAATAAAAAACACAACAAAAAAAACAACAACATATAAACTGGCGAATGTCCCGTCCCATGTAGGTATAACTATTAGGCTTCTAATGAAATTGAAAATTAATTGATTGATTAATTATATTTATTTATTTACTTATTTTCATTTTCATTAGGAAACTAATTGTAAAAGATATAAACCTGTCACAAATACTATACCAGTACATGTACTTGAACACTGGTCACTGATTTGCAGGTTTTGCTTGAGGTCATGTTGTTTTTGTTTGAGTGGTTATCTTGTATCTAAAAATAGCGCAATGCTGTGGTCAGTCAGTACCTGGCAGGCTGTTTTAAAGGGAGGAGCTGTTTCATCATTATTGGATACTGTAAGTTTTTCCCTGGCCCTGTAATTTAGAATAGGTTGAATTCTTTAGGGCTTTACTCGCGTGGATTGACTTTTCTTATTTAGTGTTTGAAATTATATTTTGTCCAATGAGATCATTCTATTTTCACATTTTTGTCTCCATTTAATTTATTTAATCGGCATAAACTTGTCACTAAACACTAAACCAGCTTCAAGCACCTTCAGTGCGCATGTGCGGCAAGGTGTGTCGAGAGGCGGAGCTTTATGTGTTTACCAATATCACACATGTGTAACGTATTACAGGGATTTTTGATGGGGAGGTATGAAAATCGATAGAAAAGAAAAGCACAGCATCCATAGTGAACCAGCAATCTGATTTATCCAAAATAACAAAAGAACTCTACCCTTCTACTTAGTTTAGTTTGGACATATTTTATTGCCGTATATAATGATGATACAACATTGAAGATTTTAAAGAGATGGCCGATACTAATGTTGTTAGAACTTTTGGTCAGACCCTTTTGCTTATTTTCTGAAATCTTCAATGTTGTATCATCATTATATACGACAATAAAATATGACCAAACTAAACAAAGTAGAAGAGTAGAGTTCTTTTGTTATTTTGGATAAATCAGATTGCTTAATTGTTCACTATGGTATCTTGTTTAATAAGGGTTTAATTGCCCGGCTCTGTGAGCGGACTGGTTCACTATGGTTGTTGTGCTTTATTCTTTTACATGCGCACTGAAGGTGCTTAAAGCTGGTTTAAACTGATCAGTTGATTTAACGGAATAGTGTTTAGTGACAAGTTTATGCCGATTAAATGAATTAAATGGAGACAAAAATTTGAAAAATGGAATGATATCATTGGACAAAATATAATTTCAAACACTAAATTTGGAATATGAGACTGCGTTAAGTTGCAAAACATAATTTCAAACACTAAGTAGGTTAGTGTTATTTAGTTAGCATTAATTCCATTAAATCGGTCGCGCGGCTGCGCCGAGCCAGACCGATGTAATGGAATTAATGTATACTAAAAAACACTAACCTATACTTAATTTGTAGTTATAGGTTTATTTTTCTTTATCCTGTAGGTAGCTACTGGTTGTGGACACCAGGGCCATTTCCCCTCCCGTTTCTGTGTAACCATTGTCTACTGAGCAAGAAACGATATTATAGAAGACTGTTTTTATTTTATTGGTTGTTTTCAAGTGTCATCATGATGATGTAACTTTTAATTATTTGATTATGAAGAGACGTATGAATGTGCCTGCAAGCGTTTGTCATCTCATGTCACCCATGGACTCGCATGTTAGCGTTAAATATGTAACGTCAAAGTTGATTCGTGAATGCCTGTGTGGCTTATCTTTTATCTTGAAATATAACTGTGTGTTAAATGCCTGTGTGGCTTATCTGTTATGTACTTGTGATAATTGTAGCCTAGGAAATAATGCCTGTGTGGCTTACGTATGATGCCTTTGTGGCTTTCATAAAATATGCTTATAAATGTAGCTTGTATTTAACTTTGCCTGTGTGGCGTGCATACATGTGCCTGTGTGGCTTGCTAATACATGTGCCTTTGTGGCATATCCGTGGTTGTGTTGTACCTGTGTGGTGAACCAACAGATGTGACGTGCCTGTGTGGCGTACATGTTATTGTGTTGTACCCGTGTGGCGAACATGTAGTTGTGACGTGTCAGTATCAAAGATGACCATGTGAACGAAGTGGAGACCTATGTGATGTGCGAGACAGTTTAGGCTCAGTGGATTGGAACCGCTTTTATTTTATCATTTACATTTGTGATTAGATACGTGTATGTATATGAAGTTGGAACACTATATGAGCAATAATTCATCTACTTTATTTGACTCATGATGAAAGGGCAGTCCGATATATGTTTTTATGTATGTCTTATGCTTGATATCCTATTTGTTCGTATTCCATGTATATTTTAATTCTGGATTTCCTTTTGCTATATTGCCATTAAATATGGTCATAAATTATAAAGAATCTTGAGTCTCATTGTTTTCTTTGCTGTTATAAAAAATCCTGGAACACGATTATTTATATTGGTAAATATTGTGACAAATGGGGGCTCGTCCGGGATCAGCAATTTATTTTTTTAAATATATAGAACAGAAAACATTTGAGATTCAAGATTTCTTCCCTCTGTTTATTATTGCTTTTGTTGTGTATGTATTTGTTTTACAAAATCTTAAAATGGAAAGATTTGTACAGATAGGGAAAGATATTAGATTGAGTGGAAATGAACTGTTGGTGTTTGTAAAGGAAGAGAATGAGACAATGGAAGAAAAAGAAAGGCAAAGATTAGAGAAAGAGCGTGAAAGAATCGGGTTGTTCAAGAATTTCTTGGGTTCTGGTGTCTTTATAAATCGGGGGGCGTTCAAGAATTTCTTTGATTCTGATGTCTTAATAAATCGGGGGCGTTCAAGAATTTCTTTGGTTCTGATGGCTATATAAATAGGGGGCTTTCAAGAATTTCTTTGGTTCTGATGCCTATATAAATCGGGGGCGTTCAAGAATATGTCTATATAAATCTGGGGCGTTCAAGAATTTCTTTGATTCTGATGCCACTATAAATCTGGGGCGTTCAATAATTTCTTTGATTCTGATGCCACTATAAATCGGGGACGTTCAAGAATTTCTTTGGTTATGGTTTCTATATAAATCGGGGGTGTTCAGGAATTTCTTTGGTTCTTTTTTCTTCTTCAAAAATGATAGGACCTTGTTCCGATTTAAATGGCATAGACCGGCTCGAAATAGTTGCCGACGGTTCTGTACTTTTCTCACGACGACAGAGATACTATCACGACGATATCTGTCAGTCTCTACAATAAGAGACTCAATTACACGTGTTGGCCTCCATCCCAATTTGGCCATGATATATTTAAAATCATTTAAGTATATATCCATTTTATATTCGATATCCTTTTAGCTTATTTTTATCATACATCCAATATCCTTTTACAATATCAGATATTCTTTTAGCATATATCCAACATTTTTTAGCATACAGTATAATTATCTATTACATACTCAATGTCATTTTAGTATGTTTAGTATTATTTTAGCATGTTCAGTATCATTTTAGCATTAATCTATTGTATAAATCGCATCAATGATCGACCCGTTATTTCTTTGAAAAATTTATAAAGACAGGTTTGCGAACATATGAGAAACACGACTGGCTATAGTCGCGATCATACGATAATTGAGATACCGTTCCCATTCTCGACAAAAGCTCAAAAGTGTTTCATAAAGCTAAATAATGCTATACAAGTATATCCTATTCGCCGCATACGACTTGCGAATTCCGGGGATTTTATTTGACCTCTTTGCTACACGAATTATCGGAATTTTACTGAACACAAAATTGATATCTCGATTTATCTTTATCGAGGTATTGCCAAAAAAAAAAAAAAAGAAAAAAAAAAAAAGGATAACTCGAATTTCGGAATATGCTTAACATCGTAATAGTGCTGAACATAAAATCAGATGACTCGAATAATCAGGTTTTTAGTGAACATCTAAATAAATAAATCGAATTATCGGGAATTTGATGAACATTAATTAGATAACTGCAAATGTTGTTCATTTTAGCATGTATTTATTTCCTTTTTTTTTAAGGACATCAAATAGATTATAAATGTGAAAGCTAAAGAAAACACAATAATTGAGTATCTTAGTGGCAAATAAAACTATATTTTGAAAAGTGTTAATAAATACAAAATGACAAATTTGCATTGTTTTGGTATACCGAAAAAAGTAGTAAAAGTGTGACATGTCCAAATACTGCAGTCGAAAAGTACAATTATTGTTTAACATGTTTAAAAGTAGCACGTGGCCCAGTTGACAAACATGTTACCAAGAAATTTGATACTATCAACTATCAATGAATAGAACTGAAATGGTTCAGGATCCTCACGGTACGGTACTAGGTGTAATGTTATTGTTGTTGTTGTATTGGGGTTTACCGTCGCTGCGATAGTATTTCAATCATATAACGACGTGGTTCTACCCGGATGCCTCCGTGCATTCGGGGTCTTCCTCCACCTGTAATTAGCTGGACGTCGCTATATGACTGAAATACTGTCGAAGCGACGGTAAACACAAATAGTCAAGTCAAGTCAAGTCTAGTCAGGTTTATTCTCAATACACAGTCTCTGTTTATCAGTTTATCCTAGATATGATTTGGGGCAAGAAATGTATACAAAAACATGCAAAGAATTGATAGAGACGCTATTTCGGGGGATTATGTAGAAAGTGCAATTTTGTATAATTGTGTTCTTCCATTCACATACAATCGGTAAAATCCCTGTAATAGTTCCGCTACATCTTGAACCACTTAACCTCAACCAAGATAACCAAGGAACTCTAATGAAACATTAGGGAAACCTTGTTTATCTCCGTGAAAGACCATGAGGTCCGAAATGTAGCGGAACCATTACAGGGACTTTACCTTTAATGGCAAGGTCAAGGTCCATTGATATTTTTATATAATTTTTGGTATTTCTTATGTAAAATGTAACCATGATACCATAAGATACTTAAATAAAAATGTATATATAATCAGGTGACGATGGTAGCGGTCATGACTACGAAAAGCTGCCAAAACATTAATCCCGCAAAAAAAATCGCGACGCTAGACGAGAAGCGTGACGTCAGCCGTACACGGTAGAGAATGGCACAAACCATGAGCATAAAAAATACAAGATAAATAAAACAAGTGTATTTGATAAACAGCAGCGCGATGATATGTTAAATAGCTATGTAAAATATTTATGTGGTGACAGTGTCTACCTATCATATGATAAGGGAAGATAACTGATGTATAGCACTAACTGTAAAATCATCAAATTTCGCGGGTGACTCATTTCGTGTGTGTGTAGGGGGGGGGGGGGGCTTT
>CM037786.1:6229893-6279893 GCA_021229015.1 Solen grandis
AACTTCTGGAGAGAAAAGTACACTAAAAGTGATTGCTGCCAAGGCAACACAATTAGTTCACACTTATATACATTTGAATAACCATTACCGGTTTTAGATTTGCGGAACCAGTCTTATTTAGCAAGAAATAAAATACCAACATTTTTGATTTGCTAAATTTCCACAGACAATTCAAATGTACTGTATTTTCTGAATAAATACATGAAAATATGCTACATTGGTGTTTTTTTAGGCTAATGGCGGAGTACACACCACTATTATGTAGCGGGTCATCAATAACAGGCATTGTTGATTTGCATAATTACCGCAGCCGATTTTACTGTACTGTATCACTTCGCGCAACAACAGTTAGAAAGTACTACCGAAATGAGGTCATGGCCTCCTTAGGTATGCATCTTATGAATAGGGACAGATCATAACCCTCACTCTGGATCATAATGAAACAAATCAAAGCGCTCATGACACAGAGACTGCATGAATCACGTACGCCATACAGCGTTGCATTTGACTTAATTCAGCTGACGTAGTGACAATTATAGCTGCAGGAAAACATGTGGCTTTTATGCGTCATAAGCCCTTTGCTTGTGCCAAAGTTTATTCTGTTGAAACGTTGGGTTTAGAATTATAGCTCTATTGATAGAGGCAAATGTCAAATGATGCCAAAAAATCTCCGTACGTTTTCATGCAACTTTAATTATTAATATGTCAGCAAAACTCGCTTTTTGTTTCATGATGACCCCGCCGGTAGTCTCTGAGTATCTTGTGCCTTTTGATTTGTTCCATAATGACCCGAAGTTCCATTCATGAGCTGCATACCTACAATGATCATGTTCTCACTAAAGTAGTACGTTGAAACATAATCATCACAATAGAATTGTGACTTTCTACCATGAGTTTTTTTCCCTCAAGATTCAATTTCATTTTCTCTTCATATTTAAAGACATTGTTTACTTCCCATTGGCTTCAATGTTAATTAAGCTATGGATTTTCCCCCAAAATTTAACAAAACTTGAAAAATACTTTCGGTTGATTTTTTTTAAAGAAACAACGAGTCATTATAGAAATATTACAATCCTTTGACCATATATGAAATATTGCTACTAAAGTCTTAACTTTATTTATTTTACATCGATTACGAAACAAGTTATCAAAACTTATATTATTCACTCTCGATGGCTCTGGTGGTAGCGTATGTGATCATTATTGTGGGAGGAAACCGGAGAGCCCAGAGAAAACTGAACGGACGATATGTACCCTCTTACGTACGTGACCAGGAATCAAACCCGAGACGCATTGGTCAGAAAGGAAGCGCGTTACCACTACGCTATTGAGGCACCCTAAATAGGGCGGGGATACCAAAAATACACAGGTTTTGGCTACGAAAAAAAAACACGGAAATAACTGTCTGTGTACATATAGTCCGTGGGTTGGACTGTATTGCGTTTGCTTACAGTTTCATGGGTCTATAATTGTACCAGTACAGTTTTTACAAAGGGTTTAAATCGTGACAATCTATTCACTTTTTCTCCTTCATGACAAAATGAATAGTATATATAACGTCTAGTGTCTTATTTTTGACTTGAAAAGTGAATACTGAATTTAAGACCAAAAACATTAAATCTGTAATTTTTGTTGATCTATCTTATCACACAAAACTTGATAAAGTTGATACGAACTGTCTTTAGTAATAATTCTCAAGCGATATCAACTGCACCGATTTCTACTGTGATCTCGGGAGTTTTCATATTTTTGTACCGTGGTTAAATATATCATATTAACTGGTGAGAACGTTTTTATTTCATAGAATAATGTGATTTATCGCAGATAGCGAGAGAGCGCGCCTTTCTGGCTGCGCCTGGAATAGAAAAAAGAATATTGTTAAACACGATAGCGTAAAGTTACCTACTGTCTTTTGCACTCCGGAACTAGACATAATGGCAGCAAGTATTCACAAGATACAAGTAACACACGTATATATCGTCAGTACAAGATATGAAACATGACATGCATTTAACCCTTGACTAGAACACCTCCAAAATAACACTAGAAAAATGCAATAAACACAGAGAGAGTGTCAATATGCAAAACAAGAAAATGCAAACCAAAATATTGGGGTTTAAAAAATTTTATTAAGTTGCCTATAATATATAACAATGTTCAAAAAGGCACAGAACTCAAAAGTACAATTTTATAAATCATCCTGATTTAAAAGTAAAAAACAACAATAGAAATTAACATTGAAAATATAAATCATATCATAAGGTCCTATTCGTTTTTCAGGAGTTGCTATGTGAATATTTCTGCAACCAAATCGTGGACTTCAAAGCGGTCCGTGTGTGTATTTATAAATGTACCACTTAATCGTCCAATGAAAAGCTTGCATTTCGGGTTAGAAATGGTTCTAAGTGTAAATTGATGTAACTAAAGGTAATAAAATATCATACGACAGGGAAATATATTTCTTTCTACTAGAATAATTTTTATGACGAATGACCGCACACTTCTACATGTACCTTTCTCTCTATCATAATGTTCCATGTATTCTGGGGAAATTCCCGTATTCTTTCATTAAATAGTACGTAGGTTTATAAAGCATCATTTTTCTACGTGAAAAAATTATAGTGTCACGTTACATATTGTCATCAATCGTTAAGCAATTGGTATGACACCATATCCAGTCACATTATTCTGAAACCCGGCCAATCAGTGTCCAAATTCTACTTATATATTGGGAGCCAAGCAAAATGGAGATGCACTGCCAAAATTTTAACGTCTTCGGTATCTCGCGACAGGGGAACGAGCCTACGACCTCTTTATGGGGAGAACGACCTGACACTGGCAATAAAATCAGTAATCAATTTAATCTGTATTAACGGCCACCTGTATTAAGCGGCCAATCTGCATTTGAAGGCCAGTTTTAATATCACAATATTAGCATTTTGTAATTTGCTTAACCTTCATTTAGCGGTCACCTGTGTTAAGCGGCTACTTTATCTTGTTCCATTGATTGACCGTTTAGGACAGGTATGACTACACATATATGAATGGACCCATACCAGTGTAACGTTAATAGCTCATCGACTGCTTTTCTGTAATTCTTGAGCCATTAAAAACACATGTTGAACATCAAACATACGTCATACAATTTTATTTGAACACCCTTCAACATGGAAAAACTACAAACTTATCTATAAAAAAGTAACTATAAACATGTGAAGCTACAAGTGTATTAAAAGTACAGGGGGTGTATGGAAAAATACCACTCGATCACATGACCGGTATTGACCAAATGATTATCACATTAGGATATTTTTTTGCAGCAGGAAAGATATATGTCGATATGGAACTGATAGGGCTATGGTTGACTTAAGTGTACTTTCAGGCAAAAGAAATTCAAATATATTTGGCGTGATACTGCAATGTGGCAGCACTATATCTGTCTCAAGTAGACATCGTCTCCAAATGACTGAAATACTGTCGGTGGGACGTTAAACCCAACAAACAAACAAATATAATTTGGCGCCTTTACCCAACAGCACTGATTAACATAACTTCTGGAGAGAAAAGTACACTAAAAGTGATTGCTACCGAGGCAACACAATTAGTTCACACCTATATACATTTGAATAACCATTACCGGTTTTAGATTTGCGGAACCAGTCTTATTTAGCGAGAAATAAAATACCAACATTTTTTATTTACTAAATTTTCACAGACGATTCAAATGTACTGTATTTTCTGAATAAATACGTAAAAATATGCTACACTGGTGTTTTTTAGGCTAATGGCGGAGTACACACCACTGTTATGTAGCGGGTCATCAATAACATGCATTGTTGATTTGCATAATTACCGCAGCCGATTTTACTGTACTGTATCACTTCGCGCAACAACAGTTAGAAAGTACTACCGAAATGAGGCCATGGCCTCCTTAGGTATGCATCTTATGGATAGGGACAGATCATAACCCTCACTCTTGATCATAATGAAACAAATCAAAGCGCTCATGACACAGAGACTGCATGAATCACGTACGCCATACAGACTTAATTCAGCTGACGTAGTGACAATTATAGCTGCAGGAAAACATGTGGCTTTTATGCGCCATAAGCCCTTTGCTTGTGCCAAAATTTATTCTGTTGAAACGTTGGGTTTAGAATTATAGCTCTATTGATAGAGGCAAATGTCAAATGATGCCAAAAAATCTCCGTACGTTTTCATGCAACTTTAATTATTAATATGTCAGCAAAACTCGCTTTTTGTTTCATGATGACCCCGCCGGTAGTCTCTCCGTGTCTTGTGCCTTTTGATTTGTTCCATAATGACCCGAAGTTCCATTCATGAGCTGCATACCTACAATGATCATGTTCTCACTTAAGTAGTACGTTGAAACATAATCATCACACTAGAATTGTGGCTTTCTACCATGAGTTTTTTTCCCTCAAGATTCAATTTCATTTTCTCTTCATATTTAAAGACATTGTTTACTTCCCATTGGCTTCAATGTTAATTAAGCTATGGATTTTCCCCCAAAATTTAACAAAACTTGAAAAATACTTTCGGTTGATTTTTTTTAAAGAAACAACGAGTCATTATAGAAATATTACAATCCTTTGACCATATATGAAATATTGCTACTAAAGTCTTAACTTTATTTATTTTACATCGATTACGAAACAAGTTATCAAAACTTATATTATTCACTCTCGATGGCTCTGGTGGTAGCGTATGTGATCATTATTGTGGGAGGAAACCGGAGAGCCCAGAGAAAACTGAACGGACGATATGTACCCTCTTACGTACGTGACCAGGAATCAAACCCGAGACGCATTGGTCAGAAAGGAAGCGCGTTACCACTACGCTATTGAGGCACCCTAAATAGGGCGGGGATACCTAAAATACACAGGTTTTGGCTACGAAAAAACAACAACACGGAAATAACTGTCTGTGTACATATAGTCCGTGGGTTGGACTGTATTGCGTTTGCTTACAGTTTCATGGGTCTATAATTGTACCAGTACAGTTTTTACAAAGGGTGTAAATCGGGACAATCTATTCACTTTTTCTCCTTCATGACAAAATGAATAGTATATATAACGCCTAGTGTCTTATTTTTGACTTGAAAAGTGAGTACTGAATTTAAGACCAAAAACATTAAATCTGTAATTTTTGTTGATCTATCTTATCACACAAAACTTGATAAAGTTGATACGAACTGTCTTTAGTAATAATTCTCAAGCGATATCAACTACACCGATTTCTACTGTGATCTCGGGAGTTTTCATATTTTTGTACCGTGGTTAAATATATCATATTAACTGGTGAGAACGTTTTTATTTCATAGAATAATGTGATTTATCGCAGATAGCGAGAGAGCGCGCCTTTCTGGCTGCGCCTGGAATAAAAAAAAGAATATTGTTAAACACGATAGCGTAAAGTTACCTACTGTCTTTTGCACTCCGGAACTAGACATAATGGCAGCAAGTATTCACAAGATACAAGTAACACACGTATATATCGTCAGTACAAGATATGAAACATGACATGCATTTAACCCTTGACTAGAACACCTCCAAAATAACACTAGAAAAATGCAATAAACACAGAGAAAGTGTCAATATGCAAAACAAGAAAATGCAAACCAAGAATATTGGGGTTTAAAGTAGAAATCTCAATTTACTGTTTACATGTATATATTAAGTTGCCTATAATATATAACAATGTTCAAAGCAATATTTGGCACAGAACTCAAAAGTACAATTTTATAAATCATCCTGATTTAAAAGTAAAAAACAACAATAGAAATTAACATTGAAAATATAAATCATATCATAAGGTCCTATTCGTTTTTCAGGAGTTGCTATGTGAATATTTCTGCAACCAAATCGTGGACTTCAAAGCGGTCCGTGTGTGTATTTATAAATGTACCACTTAATCGTCCACTGAAAAGCTTGCATTTCGGGTTAGAAATGGTTCTAAGTGTAAATTGATGTAACTAAAGGTAATAAAATATCATACGACAGGGAAATATATTTCTTTCTACTAGAATAATTTTTATGACGAATGACCGCACACTTCTACATGTACCTTTCTCTCTATCATAATGTTCCATGTATTCTGGGGAAATTCCCGTATTCTTTCATTAAATAGTACGTAGGTTTATAAAGCATCATTTGAGGCTTTGTTCAAATAAAATATACGGAATTATATTGTTTTTCTCTTGTATAATTTTAGGTCAAGTTTACTGGGACTTTAACCTCTATTTTGAACCCGGTGATAAATTAACGTAACTTGCTGTAGATCGATAAGCATTCAAAGTGCATAATGTGTCTGTCAATATGTGTCTGTTTATATTCTAACACAAAATTTTAATGGAACGAAGTCAATCACGTGTTTTAAAGGTACCTATTTAGATTTATGTAAATATCTTGTACCAGAATTGCAAGCTATCTCGCTCGTAATCTAATTTTCATCTTACAAAAAGTACCCAAATATTCAAATTCTTTACAAATATTGTTATCACTTATATAATAGACATAAGTAATTCATGTCAACTTTGTCATGGACTTAATTACAGTCAAACCTGTATTAAGCGGTCAGCCAAAGGGACAAGAAAAAAGTGACCGCTTAACAGAGGCTACCGCTAATTGAAAGTCGAAACAAAATGCTATAATTTTGTAATATTAAAACTGACCCTTAAATGCAGATTGACCGCTTAATACATGTGGCCGCTAATACAGGTACAACTGTATTTGAAAATCGTAATACAGGAAGAGTCTGCTGATATTCAACAGTTACCTATATATGGCAGGGTCTCGTGAACACTCGACCCTCGACATTCCAACCTTGCGTTATACTCCCTAAATAGCCTCTCCAGACAGATACACGAAGGGCTGAAATTCACCGATGAACTAGTTCAATAATTTGCGTCTCAGTTAGATAACGTTTCTAAAATGTTTTAATTAAAGCCGAGTATTTACTGTGATCCTTATTGAGTAACGGTGGCGTTATTTATAAAACAATCATTTTAAATCTCGCGTGATTTTTGGTTTGATTGAAGTCTACTTTGGTCTAGAGGACTGTTGACTCGCTGACGTCAAGCCGACGTATTGTTGATTAATATCCCCTATTTTCGATATAAGCATACCTTTTTTCTTTGAATACCTTTGTGTTAATTTTGACTATGTAATACACTATATTCATTTTCACCAATGCGAACCAATGACCTCCTTTATATTACTTCCGTCAGGAACGGGAGGTCGTGGGTTCGATCACCACCTGTCTACGGCGAGATACTGCAGTGTTAAAGCACTATATTTGTCTCAAATAGACATTGTCTCCAAATGGCTGAAATGCTGTCGGTGGGACGTTAAACCCAACAATCAAACAAATCTTGCTTCCGTAGCTTATACGTATTTTTAATATGCTAAATTTTATATTTTCGAGTTGATGCAACAGTCTTTGTTTCGGTAATGAGTATTGCTGATTTGACACGTGTTTTGCAAACAGTACAAATAAGATTAACAACTTTGCTTTTTTATATCATCCTAAATGTCAGGGGATATCCTAATTAGTATTTCAAATTCAACATTGTAGCGAAAGTGGGCGGAGTAGCGTGTTTACACCATTAATTTCATCCTGATCGCATCTGGTTAAACTGAACTAATGAGCATATGTCTGAAAATAGTCGTTTATTGATGTGAAATTAATAAAACCAGTATATTAGCAACCTACACGAACCAGACGTCTGGCTCTAATAAATAGGGTACAGGTTATTCGAAAATATCGCAATAACGTCTTTTGAATATAACTAGATCGAAATAAAAAGTGCGTGTTTAATTTGTTGATAAAGATTGTATCATCGAAGTAAACGTCTACTGCTTTGATGGTTGCCTCAGTAAAGTAAATTAGGTCCCTCTTTTTGCCTTTTAGTTCCTGGATTTGCAAGAGAAAATAAAATTAATACGCTTTAGGGGGAGTCACTTGACTGAAGTATAATATCATTTCCTTAAGTTGCTGAAAGATCCCATTGTAAACTTAAGCACTATAAATACGCTCATTATATAAGACCTCGATATATTTTTTCACAGGCTGACCCCTCTTTTAAACTCGAACTTACCTCATTGATAAAATAAATATAGGTCATAAAACATGCACAAATCTATTGCAGAAAATTATTCCTAGATATATTTCGAAATAGGCCTAATATAAAATGTGTCTGAAAAACACGAAATCGAACATTTGAAATATTTCATACGTGAGGTCCTGAAGTATATTCTGTGGCATCTGCTCCGCCTGTGGCCGGGATGTCGTGGGCTCGATTACCAGAAAGACGACATACTAAAGGAAATCAATTAGAATTGCTATAACTCCGTCAATATATAAGGAGAGGTCCAGGGCTGATTTGCTTAGTATGAAAAAAATGAAAAATATGATTGTGTATCTACGGCGTTTCCTCAGTGAGGTAGTATAAAAATTAAATTTGTCTTAAAACACACACACACACACACACACACACACACACACACCAAGGTAACTGAATAATTGTCGATAGGACGTTAAGCCAAAGCAAACGAATAGACAAACAATCGAATATTTCCATGGAAAAGATAGTTTGGTGGACTCTAGTAAGAAACGATACTAAAAAGATGGCCGTTTTAAAGTTTTTTGTTTTGTTTTGCTTTTTTTCCAAAATTGGAAAGCACTGCAGTTGGCTGGTGTAAGGTTTAGTTATCTCAATGTTTTACACTATTCCACCACTAGTACTAAGCAGGACGTCAATACATGACGTCTAATACGGCAATGCAATAACATAAACAGCGGTGTGTAATGTCATATATACACAGTGAATTATTGAATTTGAGGGCTGTCCAAATATACCTAGACATTTCAAATATTTTCTCGCTGTCATACAGGGCTGTATATAAAATACAAATACTTGACATGAGAAACAAAGCCTTTTTTCTGCGACACTGCTATTTAAAACATAAATACTTGACCTTGAAAATGGTGCATAACCATGACAAACCGCTCTACTCAATTACTCCCCGGCTTCAACACAAAAGAAAAACTCGATGTCAAAATCCTAAATTGGCTAACATTACGTAAAATCTAATTAGCTAGGAAATTCAACGTCGCCTGTGTAACACTGGTATCTCATTTGGTGTAAATGCATTAAGACTTCCTCGCCTTTCTCATTACCCTGTCAAAATGGTCCTTTTTCCGCTGTATTTGTAAACAGTCCGCAGACTGCCTATTTATAAAGACATTTTCTGTCTAGGGAACACAAAGTTGTTCTCTATACATCAAACGCTGGAAAAATAGTTGGCAAAGAAATGGGATCCACTCCTGTTTGATTGAAGTGCTATGCATAATGGATATATGCAGAAAGTGAAGTCAACGTCATCTCACGACTCGGTTGCACGATTTGCATTACGTGTGTAGGAAACAGAGAAAGGAAACTCTATATATAGTTCTTAAACCTTCTTAAGTAATGTATGGCAAGTTAAACATTTATTCACGAATTCCAGGCAGTTTCAAAACAAATGAATTTTTTTTTTTAAAAATTGGGAAGTGTTGAAAATATGACATCTTTCAATTACTACCTCCACAGCATCTGGAAAGTAATATGACCAGTGAATGAACACCACATTTACACACTGAAATTCTGGTAGAACCATTTACTTTCCATAAACCAACTAGACATCCATTAGGAGTACTTCGATCGTTTAGAATAGGACCTTAAACCACACTTAACAACCAATACATTTAGTTCAGATTAAAAATGCTGTCCCCACAGTAACGACTAGTCCATTGGTTCAGATAAAGGTGCTAACCCCAATAACGACCAATTCATTTAGTTCAGATTGAAAATTCTAACCCCGCAGTAACGACCAGTCCAGTTGGTTCAGATAAAGGTTCTAACCCCGTAGTTACGACCAGTCTAATTGGTTCAGCTAAAGGCTCTAATCTGACAGTAACGACCATTACCATTGGTTCAGCTAAAGGCTCTAACCCACAGTAACGACCAGTCCCATTGGTGCAGATATAGGCTCTAACCCACAGTAACGACCAGTCCCATTGGTGCAGATATAGGCTCTAACCAACAGAAACGACGAGTCAAATTAGTCCAGATAAGTGTTAATAACCCACAGTAACGTATAAGGCAATTGAGTGAAGCGTATGTAAGTTAAGCCTTTCCGCACCTTAAACGTTTTCAATTGCACTAAATATAAGTTTAACTTGGCAATGTATGCTTAAAATGTCAAACTATGTAAAAAAAGAGCATAATGACAAGACAAGGTTTTTTTTTATTAACTTCTCCTGTTGATTTTACTTCTATGTGTATTTAAATTTACTTCTCCTGTTGATTCTACTTTCATGTGTATTTGACCCTGAAAACACTAGATTATCTCCCCTGAAAACACGGAGAAAATCGTTTGGACAGTGCTTCCTCGCATAAATATAAGATTGTTTTAAACGCTTAAGTGTGGAACATACTTTTAATCTGGTGTATCATAAAACAATTAGGTTTAGCGCGTCCCTAAAAAGCATTACAGCTCGCTTATTATTCAAGTTAAAAGCTTGTTAGCGACATAAGAAGACTTGCTTCTACTTCCACTAAAAACATATGATCATTAGAGATAACAGAAGGTTTAATCACGGTGGACTCAAATGTTAACGTATGAGTTCAGAAAATACAGAATCATTCAGGCAGTGACTTTACTTCCAGAAAAAAATGTTACATATTCATGCAGATCTGAAACTAAGACGTTCCAAGTAGCCATGATACTAGTATGTTCAACTTTTGAGCGGGAGGTCTCCGACCGCAACATACCAAAAGCTTTTAAAACGGGGCTGGTAGCTTCCTGCTTGGCGCTTAGCAAATATACAGGGAAATGCCTGGTGTCAGATAATGTGACGTAAAACTACAGTGTGTCTGCACTATATCTATCTCGAGTGACATAGTCTTCAAATAACTTAAATATTGTTGATGGGACGTTAAAAGTGAAACCCTACAGACATCCAGTTTGTAAAATTCGATCAGAATCAGAACTGTTGATAACTACAATGTTACATAGATTAACTCACCTTGAATTATCATAATTAAATACAGAGTGCAAAAAAAGTCGTAGAATGTAACAACTTCAGTGTTATTGAGCTAAATTATTGACAAACGTATATTTTATTGTTGTATTGGTTTCTTTACTTTAATTAACATAAGATTGACCATTAAATGGCGTGTCTCAAAATGACAGAGGGACGTAATACCCAACAAACATACAAAAAAGTGCTACTATATATTTGAAATGTTACGTAGTTGCCTTTTGGACTCATGAGAGAACACGGTAGCTATCGAGTGCGCACGTAATATAAAATCAAAGCGCTGAGCGCGCTGAAAGACTGCATGCGATCTAAAAAAATGAGGGATGAATTATAAAACCAGTACGTAATACATATTGAAACTGTTTATGGATAAATGATTCACCACCTAGAACTTTTTTATCAGTGCTTGTTTATAAAATCTTCATAAATGTTAGATGCTAGAGAGTAAATTCAAGGGCCATAACTCCTTGTCAGCTGGGCCGATATCAGGCAAGAAATCCAACAAATGAGTATGCTTGAGTTTAAACATAGATTTGTTTTCAATTTTCCGAAACCATAACTCTACACGTATTATTCAAATATCTGTAATAATTAAACTTGTAATTTCATGTTTCAAGTACATATTAACCTCCAAACCTGTAAGTGTATTTGAAGGCATCTGATAAAAATGGATCGAAATTTGAATTTTACCATACAATATTAAAATAGTTGAATATAATAAAATGAAAGTGCAGATAAACACGCAACAGCCATCTCAATTTAAACCTCCAATGGACATTTTAGGAATGTCGCTCTAGAATTTTGTAGCGGACTTCAACTCCAGTGTCAAAATTGACGTCATATATCAACAACATTGCATTTACATGAGACAAACTCGTCCTTTTGAACTGCTGTTCTTAAAGATCTTCTTTTTTTTCAGCATCCACATGCACACTGGAAAGCAATGGAGGGATAACGATAACACCATAGCATGATTGCGCAAACGCAAAGATACAATTATGTTAATGCGATAGGATAATAATGAGAACTTTATAATGATACCGGTACAGTATAACAGTATGATATTATGATCGTGAAAACACGACAGCACTATGGTAAAACACGATACTACGCTGCATTTTCATCATCACACTATCGTATTGTCGCGTTTTCATTATCGTTCTGTCGCATGACCAGTATCATGCTTTCGCGTTTTCGTCATTTCAGTATCGAATATCTAATGACATTGGCACTAAATAGATTTTGTACAAAGTAGCAACTGGAGCTAACACTTAAGGTGATAAATACCCCATACTGCTTCACAAAATTGCTCTCCACAAAGTGACAGAATTGATACAGCTAATGAAAACTATGACAATAACAGGGAGATCAAACAGAAACTTTGCAAAGCAACCTAAAGTGTGACAACATTCCATTTTGCACTCTGCTACCAATGGTAAATCTTTGGAAAAAGATGATATTGCCCTGAGAACTGGTAAAGGGGCGAATATTCTCCAAATGATAATAAATTATTGAAAAAAAACAACAACAAAAAAAAACATTTAACAATATTAAAAGTATAATTATTAATCCTTCCGTATAATTAAAAAACAAAGAATCAAAGGGTCAAACTCAGAAAAAAAATCAATCATAAAATGAGTACAATATACACATCTGTGCTTGCAAATGAAACTTCCTATGAAGTTTGATTGAAATCCATCCTGTTGCAACTGAGAAAAAGCGTGGACAAAGAAAGCTCAAGAAAATCATCAATGGACCATAACTCAGAGAATCTTTTTCTCAACCGTAACAAAAGCAAAATATGCACATCTGTGTTTACTAGTGAAAAGTAATTTGAATGAAATCAATCCAGTGCTTATTTAGACATAGCGCAGACAAGGAAAGTATGAAAATTCATTAGAGAAAAATCTTTCAACCATAACAACTGTACAATATGCACACCTGTCTTTGCTAGTGAAACTTCCTATGAAGTTTGATTGAAATCCATCCAATAGTTATTGACAAATAGCGTGGACAAAGAAAGCTCCAAAAACTCATTAAAGGGTTATAACTCAAAGAAAAATCATTCAACCATTACAACTGTACAATATGCAAATTTGTGCATGCTAGTGAAACTTCCCATAAGTTTTGATTGAAATCAAACCAGTAGTTAATGAGAAATAGCATGGATAAACTAAAAGCCCCTACAACCGCTTTTTGTTAATGATAGCATGTCAAGAACCTTCGACAAGTCTAATAAGGATTTCATACTAAAGGTTACAGTGACCATGACCAAAATCATAGGGTACATCTGCTGGTCATGGCCAATGTCCCTACCAGGTTTTACAAACCCCCCGCAGTTAATTGGAAGGAGTGACCTTGACCTAGTGACCTAAAAGTCAATATGGTTCATCTACTGGTCATGGCCAATGTCCCAACCAGGTTTTAAAACCAAGGCCCTCCAATTCTCTAGTTAATGATCGGACAAGAATTTTATACTAATGTATACAGTAACCTTGACCTTTGACCTAGTGACACCAAAAGCAATAGGGTTCATCTGCTGGTCATGGCCAATGTCTCTACCAGATTTCACTTACCCAGGCCCTGCGGTTCTCCAGTTAATGGTCGGAAAAGTTTTGATCGTACGAACGGACGGATGTACAGACAGCAGCAATGCTATATGCTGCCCATATTTCAAGTGGGGGCATAAAAAAGCTACCGACCGACCCACACAGTGACTCCTATATACCCCCTCACTAGGTTTGTGAAGGGAAGAAAAAGCATGCCGACCTGCCTCCTCCAGCACCTATTTTAAAATAGACCTTTTCCTTTTCAAAATTGGTGTCCCACAAGTTAGAAAACTATCACTGACCCTCTTTACATGTAAACTGGGTATACATTGTTCCATTTAGTGAAATAGAACAATCAAAAGAGAGCATCAGGCACACTTAAACTTAGTGTAACAAGTTTGTGAGTTGTACATAACTGTACCAGTACAGAAATTAAAGACATGTATATTGAGTTTGTCAGGTTTACACTAATGTTGGTTTCAAAGTGTAGTAAGGATATCCACCTGTAATGGACTTTGCTATTGTAAGACCCAAAGTCATGGAGACTTAGAGAAACCCTTGAAAAACAGGACTTATATTCCTTAATCCATAAATTGTTATAACAAATCACATGAGGTATGAGAGAGAGATCAATATCTATATATCTCCAATATCTATTTGTAAGATTTAAGTCATAAAATGATTCATGTAGAAATTATTATCTACTTTCAAGTTAGTGTCAAGCAGCTGACTTAATATGTTTACATCCTGATCATTGTGTTTATTCATAAATCAGCCGAGACATGCATGACGCGAATAACCCTTGCATGTACCCTGGATAGAGGCGAACAACAATTAATTGGCGACCCGACAAAATTCGAACCACAAGCCAGTGATCTGGATTTATGCATCCTACTACTGAACTATTTAGATCCTTTTTGATAGCACATTACAGTAGTAAAGTATTTACAGTTGTAAATTAACTGATATGTAAACAAGGTCTTGATTGGACATCAATGGGTTAATTAGCTATTCATGTTAATTTCTAAAGATAGTAGGCAACAACAAGATGATATCAGGAATAAATAAGTTCACCATTTTATCTGACACAGTTAGCTTGATTATACCATTTTAAGCATTTATTTGAAACTGTGTGTACTATTACATTTTAAATCAGATATAGCAATAGCACAAACTCAGTGAACAACTGTAAACATAAAAGGACCTGAGGCATAAGATGCAAGCAAATTTAAGCAAATTACATCTTCGATTCCTTTTTTTCCAGCCAAATGAACAACCACTTGCACCAGAAAAACAACATGTGTAAGAATATCTGTTGAAAACTGAATCTTAGATGCTGTTGCTCAATGTGGAATTCTAATATGGGAATAAAATGTAACAATATTTAAATTTATAATAAACAAACTACATGAAATTTGGAATATATGTAAATGACAGAGACCTGTGCTATGCTTTTAGAAATGCAACATATAAATATATATAAGCGATGGTAAACTCAAATAGTCAAGTCAAGTCATATAAATGTTTCTATCTTAAAGTTTCGGTGAAATGTATACTTTTGTGACTTTTATTTTGGTGGTATCAATATGATTTCGGTAATTCTGCAATACATTTGGTTTACCAAAAGTATACCTAATTTGACGGACGCCGCTTACTTTACATGATGTTCTAAATAAAAAAAACTGTAGCAAATATACTAAATAGATAATATCATTTGTCTAGTGCTGAACGAAATTGTGAAAATATTTGAGTTTCGTCTCTTAACCGACAGGTTTGATTATGAACTATTTTAACCTCAGAACTTCTGCGTAGTAATACAACGAAATGTTAAAATTGACGTGTAAGCTGTCATCAATCGACTTGAAAGTGTGGTACAAAAGACTGCATACGCATGCGCATGCAGTCTAAAAATACATATCCTATGTTCCCTTACGCCAAGTCGTTATAAAATAAATGAAATTAAATCTGTGTGTTCCTACCACAATAATTCAAAAGCAAGAGATGATAAAGTGAGTACATTCCTTCATGATTCTTTAGAGCAAAACAAATTAAACAAGGAAAGTAACGACCAGACAAACAGGCTGTGAATTCATCGATAACATGGCCATTCTAAAGAGAATATTGGGAAGCCCTATCAAAATCGCATTTGTCAGAAAGTTATCTACTGTTACGAGAACAGTATATTAATGATTTATTTTCAGATCTAGTTATCTCGAAGATAATTAATGTGATTGAGTATTTTGGTATGAGATACAAAAATTCAACAAAACAGATATCTAACATTTCTTCCCGAAATAATGATGATAACTATCAACGCAAATTGAAATAAGATATCTATCAATTCTAATGTGGAACATCTTTAATAGCGACGGACTGTAAATAATAAGCGTATAATTGGATTCGTTTACGTAATAATACATTTATGACTTAGCAAGGCCGGATTTAGAGGGGGCGGAAGGGGCGTACGCGACCCCCCCCCCCTTAAATCGACCAAGTTTGATTATTTTATACGATTATCCACATATTAACATTTAAGTGTATATGTGACAATAAGAGTCAGTCAATTTGATCAAAATTGGCACCATACCATTTGCAGTTCGCTGATTACTTAAGTTTTCTCGTATAAGTTTCACTTTCGATGGTTTGGCAAATGTCCGCTATTCTAACAAGCAGTAGCAGTCGATACATTGAAAATGTCAGGCCCATTGAAGCGGAAAAAGCTGGGTTCATCCAGCTAGTTTAGTTTAAACGTACATGTATGTTATTTCGTCTTTGAACAGTACAATATATAATTACGATACAAAAAAAATGGGTTAGAACGAAAGCAGAGCTAATAAAGTTCTTATCCCACATATGCTATTAGTTGCATATAGATGTAGCACATGGTTAAACTGGCATGTAACAGTGTGTGTCAGAGAAAGAGATCTCAGACAACCTTCCACTGTCTTTAATATATTTTTTGAAAACATTAAAAACTATATTTAATTTCGTCATTCGAGAGTGAAGGAAATCCATATAATAAGTAGTTCAGGTCAACATGATACATGATGAGATAAGAAAACAGCCCAGCAGTCTTTTTGCTTGTCTCTAATTGCCCATAAGGGCATTTAGAATCCTAAATGATATTATTTGAGAGCAAATCAAACTTAAGAGTACTGCACTTAGTCCGTAGTATCATGTGAAGAAGTTGTAGTTTCCTTATACCTACATAACAATATGACGTGGTTTTTGGACAAGTTACGTTTAAACATGACTTAAAAGAATGTTGAATTTCGTACTTCTAATGGAAGTCATTTCAATCCCGTATTGAGGAGTAAGAAAAGAATAAAAAATAACTTTTCGTTCAAGCATATATGCCTTGAGTATAAGAATTATTACGTAACGTATATCGTTCAGTATGTGTATTCATGTTAATTAAGGACGAGAGATACGTTGGGGCTAGATATTTGTGCATTTTTAACAAAGTACTAATTTGTGCTCTCGCATTCTTTCAGACAAACTTTCCCCCACCAACCTTTCCTAATAGTGTTTCTACTGATATTAATTTCGTTGTTCCTTTACTATTCGTATTAAACATGCCAAGTATGTATTATCAATACATGTACAATGTAAGTAGTTGCGCCCCCACTAACCCAAAATCCTGGATCCGCGCCTGCTTAGCGTTGTTAGATTATGGATATGCATCGTGTATAACCATCTTATTGTTATTGTCTTTTTTGTATTATATAATTACTTAGCCATAATCGTTGTAATAATATCCATTAGCAACCAATTTATTGTTGCAAGTGAACTACAAAGCTTTACAATACAATCGATTGACATGGTTCCACATGTTCTCTTAATTCCTTGTCGGGGAAATTTGTATAACATATTATAAAACAAGTCACGTAAATGTCCTTCTTTTACTAAGAAATGTTTTTGTCAGAAAATGTCTTCGATAAAAAAAAAAAAAAAAAAAAAAAAAAAAAAAGCCGATGAATTCATTTCATTCGCTGGCAAAAAAGTGTAAGAAAATGACCAGATAAACTGTACGAAGGATTAAAATAATTTGGGATTTATTACTTTTTAATACTTCATAAGAAAACATTAGAAAACACGAGAAGTAGGTAAATGAAAGGGGGAAAACGTACAGAAGTAATTGTAATTATCAGATTTTTATCTATAGACATGTCAAGTGCGACCGAAACAGTGTTTGGTCATTACGGAATCACAATGTCATCGTGTAGAAGGGACACTGGATATTGGTTTTTAGCGAGGTGAGAAAAAATCTAAGCTACTTGACCACAGGGTAAGTTTTATAGGAATAATTACATTTCTAAGAATCTGACAGGTACTGACATAATTACATTCATTTTTCCTTTACAAACTCCGACATCAAGAAAGCTTTACTCCCAAAAGGAAGCCATATACCTTATATCGCTTGTAACATAACCTCTATTATCGGAAAAAAATGTATCTATCAACTACAATTCATTTTACATACGGCATTACTCATTGGTTTGATTTCAGGTGAATAATATCATGCCTTGTCATTTTATATCCGTCATTATCTTCTAATTTTACCTGCCTTACACTAAAATATATGGGATTGTGTAGTTGACTGGAATCAAAACTAAGAAGAACAAGACCTTGTGGTATTATGGACGGGATTTTTACGGAATCTTTTCATCAAAAGTATGTCAAATGTCAAGGCCAACTGCATAATGAAGATATCTATCCTTTTGAGCGACTGTCCAGATATTGAAGTAATCCAATGAAGGACAAAGAAGTTATAGCAGATTTAAAATGTAATCCTGAGCGCCCACCCGGGTATCATCAATTTAAAGGACGGAATTACGCGCCAAAACATGAAACTTCCTCAATATATCGTTTGGTTCGTTATAAGCATGTTTACTCCACGTGGCTAAAACATGTAACTTTGTCAATGCATAGCTGATTAACTCATGCCTGTTTATGCATTAGCTTTTTTCATATTTACATAGAACGGCAGTCCATGTTTCCCATATATCCGACGATGTGTCAGATATAATGTAATTAAGTAATTATTATATTTGCAAAACAGGCAAGCAGCTAGGTTTGACATGAAGGGGCGACAGAGACGACAACAGTTTCTGGGAAGATTGTCAGGTTTTATTCTCTATACATGCACAGCCAATTTCAACCAGTATAGCTAACTTATTACCATGCCTGAGATATACTAAAAAGGATGATGTCATAAACATATCACAAAAAGAAAAAACGTGGTGAAAAAAATGTATATTCTGAATACTAGGATGGATGGATGGATTTTTTAGTGTATCGTCGCAGTGATAGTATTTCAGTCATATAGCGACGTCCAGCTAAGGTGGAGGAAGACCCCGAATGCACGGAGGCATCCGGGTAGAACCACCGACCTTCCGCAAGCCAGCTGGAAGGCTTCCTCACATGAAAATCCGAATGGCCCTGCCGGGATTTGAACCCACGCGATGAAGGGCTGAGTGAGTGTTAAAGTCCAGCGGTTTTACCCTCTCGGCTACGGAGGCCCCGGAATACTAGATAATGAACAAAACGTCACAAGAAATGAAAAAGTAGTGGGTTGGCATTGACTATTGAATTAAAGTTAGACTGTCCCTAGAGGGCAGGAAAAAGGACACAGTTCATTCAATATTCTTTTTATACCACGTTGCTTCTAACTGATCGAATTTGCAATATTTTACTTGTACATGTAGTCTGGAATCTTATGAATGTGCTGCTTGCTGCTTGTATAAAAAAAAAAAAAAATGTTTATTTTTCTTAAGGGATTATTTTCTTCTAAATGCGTCGAAATGTTTAGAAGGGAATATTTAGGCTAAAATTCGTAACATTTGAAGTGATGGCAACGTTTTTGTCAATGTTCAGTTTAACAGTTGTTGAGTCGGAGTTAACTACTGCTGCGACACTGTTTCGGTCTTGAAGGGTGATTAAGCTCACATGTTTGTTTATTTGTTCATCGTCCCGCCTTCTGTATTTCATTCATTTGCTAACTACATGTATGTTTTCTTGAGACAGATATAGTGCTGCAGTATCACGCTATAGACATTAGGCGTGATAACACACCCCGCCACATGCTCCTTACACCGAGCCAAACAGTCATGGGCTGCGTTCAGTTAACCATAACGCTCGCAACTGATATGGTTTGGTCCCCAGCTTACATTCTGTACGTCTATAATACAAAAGGAATACAAACGCTAACGTTATGGACTTTAAAGGGTAACTGAACACGGGGCTGGAACTACCCTTTTATGTTGAGAGCTATACCAGTAGCATTTTAACGACTTTTGTTTCTCGCAGTCTTTGATTGAACCCACGACTCCTACACCAGTACCAGGATTTGGATATGTCGCTTCCGCTGATACTTTAATAGATAGTGGAAGATGTTGAGGGCGATCTACTGCAATCTTGAAATGAAAATCCGAAAGACATGATTGTGTCTCGATAGTAAATCGATTATAGCCTCTCGCCAGCGTAGACTAACTGTTGTATTTCGTATTTGAAGCAATTTTGAGCTGGACCGCAAACCTAATTATAAACTTTAAGTATATATTATCAAATGTATACAGGGATGTTTAACGCGTAAGGTATAATCGAAGACACAAAGGGAAAATATATATACTACATATTGTTGCCATGTTAATGAACAGAGAATAGCATAAGTTTAGCTTTCTGGGGCATAATGTGCTCAATGTGAGCTATTCTGATCACACTTTGTCTATAGTCCGTTGTCGTTTTTTAACAAATTTGCTTTAAAAGACATTTCCTCTGAAACCACTTGGTAGAAATTAATAAAACTTGGCATGAATGATCCTTGTGTGGCCAATCACTGTAGTCGACATAATAAACATGACCCATGCTGGGCATTTACAACAGAACCTTATCTTAAAAAAACTCAAAAGTTATATCCTCAGAAACCATTAATTAGAATATAATTTCATTTGACACAGATGGTCACTTCCTGGATCTCAACAATAAATGCCAAAATAAAAGTAATTCCTTTAAAAGGTGTGGTTCCTTGACTGGTTAGGTTGTTTTGTTTATAAGATCTGTATAGAAGCTTAACATAAGACGCTGACTTGAAGAAAAAAAAAAAAAACATACAAGGAAATTTAGAGGGTCAGTTAGGTAGCACTTCGCCCCACCCCCTCTACGAATATTACTGCCCCCACCCACTCTATTTCCATTAGATCAGTTCCAAACCAAATAATCAATGTTGTTAGCTTACTCAATATAATCTCGTATAATATTGAAGATTTTTGTAACTGACGCTATGCAATAAGTTCATTTCATAACTGAGGTTGCAATGTCTGTGTGGACCCTCTTCACTATCTGATATGATTTTCTTTACGTAATTATATAAAGCTTCATATCCTACGTTAGCACTATTTGGTACATGTTGAATATTTTATACGCTTCAGAAAATGACATTCTCTTCGACACAAAACAATTATGATGTTCGGTAATTGAAACTTAAGATTCTGCAAGAGGAGCAGGGAACGTTGTCATGAGAAAACCATGCTTTATTTGATAATTAGGTATCTAAACTAACATGTAATATGGTGATGCATAATTAGAGTTCAAACACTTTCAAAGCAATTTTGATGTTTCACTCCATGGTGCAATTAAGATGCAAATTATTCGGAATATTTAATATTAATGGTTAATGTAAACTTGTAGAAGGCATTATTAAGAAGAAAAAAGTGAAATCTTCGATAACCAGTGTCTTGAAATGAAATCTGAAATAAGTGTTAAATGTTTACCAGAAATGTTTACCAGAACTTTATGTAATAATGTTTATGGCCTTAGCTTCTCAACATAATATTTAGTTTATATCATCCGAAAAAGGTAGCATATGTCAGTACATAATAATACTGAAGTAATGACTAATGTTTTTAAGACACTAACGGCTCTTTACAATTGGCGCGGATTTCAAAATTTTGGAGATAAAATTAATAGTAATGCATTTTCGGAATAAGTATGTCACTATTTAGTCACTGCGTGTGTCACATGATAAACAATTTTTCAGCTACTTTTTAAACCCACTTACAATTTACAACATTAATTCAACTTTAAATTATAAAAAAAATTAAGAAAAATGACATTGCTGGTCGGAAAAATCTATTACCATGATTAAAAAGATATCATGACAATAACTGAACTTTATTTATTCTGATTTTATTTCCGTTGTACATACCAGTAATAGTGGTTTTCATTATATACGTGCCTGTTCCATTAATATTGCAAATTACTCTAAATGTTCATCAATGGTTTTCCAACTTTTGAGTCATTTTGTGGTATTTCCTACATGAGACGGTATGCTGAAATATCACGCCGTTAAGCAGGGGACATTACTTCAAAGCTCTGTATATAAACTGCATGTTTAATAGAGACAGTGTACTATTCTATGATGTAAATACCGGTGTTTATTATCTTATTTCTAGAGAAGGTAATATCAGGAGATGAGAGAGGTGGGGGAAAAGATGCTATGGATTAGAAACGTACCACCGCAGTAAAAGTAGGAGTCTGATAAAGAATCTGATACTCGTATATAAAAACAATGCCAGCTAATGGCAATGATGACGTGGTCCTGTAAACTTCAGAAACAATCTTAGAAGAATTTAATAATAGGGTTGTCGATAATTTACATCAGTCTTCAAAATGGGGCTGATGATAAATAAATGATAAACAGTAGATTGAGAAACATCAGACGAGTCCGGTAATAGCAAACATTTCAGATAAGTGCCGAACTGTTCAGTTTATAGATTCTTTTAATTCTTGTAGTCTAGTAATGCTCATTACATCCAAAACAGTATTTTGTTCACGGATTGCCAAAAAGATTTGAAATGTTGCTGGAAGTTAAATGTTATGAATAATAATTGTCATTATATTAAACATTTACCCGGCATAAGAAAGACTTTTCAAGAAATTATTATTATTTCAATGACAGACTATTTTTAAATTAGCCGTTTCCTGGTATCTTTAATGTATTAGATATACACGTCTGTATTTTGAAATAAGTTCCAGTTATGGTTTTAACATTCTTTATTTCTTACTTTGATGGTGTTTCAAATAATTCCGACTAGTGTTGTCTAAGATCTCTTAGATGACCGATTATTTATTTCTATCACCTCGACCATATTACTTTAATTATTGAATGATGCCGAGTCAGTTTTAAAATTCAAATTAGAACTCGTTATTGCGACTTTTAGACCACAAAAATGGACACTTTTTCAATATCGATTTATAATCATTGCTGCCGATAGATAAGGATTATTAGCTCACCTGAGCACAACGTGCTCAATGTGAGCTTTTGTGACGGCCCTTCGTCCGTCGTCCGTCGTGCGTCGTCAACAATTTGGTTTGTTAACATTCTAGAGGCCATATTTTTAGGCCAATCTTCATGTAACTTAGTCAGAATGTTTGTCTCCATAAACTCTTGGACAAATTCGAAATTGGGTCATTTGGGGTCAAAAAGTAGGTCACGAGGTCAAATCTAATAAAAACCTTGTTTACACTCTAGAGGCCACAGTTTTGGCCCAATCTTCATGAAACATGGTCAGAATGTTTTTCTAGGTCACGAGGTAAAATCTTATAAAAAACCTTGTTTACACTCTAGAGGTCACAGTTTTGGCCCAATCTTCATGAAACATGGTCAGAATGTCTGTTTCCATAATATCTTGGACAAGTTCAAATTTGGGTCATGTGGGGTCAAAAAGTAGGTCAAAATAAAATTCCAACATATGTTGCTCATTTATAATCAGGTGAGCGATTCGGGGCCATCATGGCCCTCTTGTTTTCAGTTAAACATGCATCATTTTTAGTTGTTGCTATCTTGTATTTATGTAGGCTTAAAGTATTTCATCGATACCTCTGTTGCATTTTAATTGTTTAACAGTTGTACTAAATTTTTAACCATTACCATGTTAAATTTATTAATTGGACATTCCCGAGATTTATTTTGGACTGTACCATTAGTTATTTATGAGGTGTTTGCTGTAGATTGTTTAGTTAATAGTGAACAGTGCAGGCAATGATCAAAATACACGGATGTGCAGGCTAATCATGGTCTCCACTGGTCACAAAGTGCTCACGGAATTTCAATGTTCAAGATACTATTGTTTGTCTAACGAATTGCAAACTGTATATCGTCGATTTTTACCCCATAATGTAACAGCTATATCGTTAAATATGTAGATATTAAACATGCGACAGGATTTTGATTGATGTACATGTATTTAGTATATGCTATAAATACGTTGTTCTTTTAAGCCTTAGGTATGATGGCTGAGGAAACGGTCGTTGAATTTTACTATAACTTTCTTATTTACACTCTTCTTTCTTACTGTTGAAATAAATATCAAACTGTCAAGGTAATTTTGACAAAGTTTGACTTTATATCTCCTTCCAAAATTTCTCCTTCCAAAAATAAGATAATGAATTTGAATTTTCTCAATTTCGTTACCAAGGCAACTTTAAATAAATGATATTATTATTTGCGTCAATTTTCCCAAAGACTTTTCATCCACCAATTCGATGTCATCTCATTGTCGTATCGAATTTATATTCGTAATTTCCGGCATGTTTCTTTACGGCGCTATTTTATTCACATAATATCTATTGGTATCAAAGGCAAACTTATATTTGGGGGATATGTCGAACCGCGTGCTGTGATAAAATCGTATGTGTAAGGCGGATTTACAGCGTCGCAGACATTGAAGTAACACAAGAAGTCTGTAACAGAACCAGAAATAAAGAAAACTGCAGTGTATAAGTGGCACAAACACTTCATTCGAGGCAAACGAAGTAAAAGGCGATATGCGTAGGAAATGGCCGTTAACAATTGACGGAACGTTTGTACGTAAGAGATGATCGATGTAGATCAATAGGGGATATTTACGATGCAGAATGTATGGAGCTATTAAAATGTTTCGTTTGAAATATTTAAGTTTAAGCAGGTTGTGTGAAAGGTACGGAGTGGGGAAGGAAGCACGAGTCGAAGTAATATGAAAGCTACTGTGTCTAATATACTGACAAATAATTTTGATTACCAGAAACTCATTTTGACAATGATGCAGTTATATCATAATAGCCTTGGGGTGTAAGGAATATGATAAAACAATGACTGTTGATACGTTTATATAAGTTAACATGTTTTATCTAAACACCAACTTCTCGCAAACAGTTTAAATCCCACTTTGCGCCAAGGCTTCGGTGACGGCTAAGACGTCCGAAATGACGCGAATAGAATCCTTACAAACTTCGACGTACCGGTATGTGTCTCTCATTAATGCTGAACATATTTTACCATTTACATAACTTTTAAAAGGCTGTGAATAAATCATTACAAACTATGATGTACCGTAAAGTGTAGGTCGACGGCCACGGAACATGCATGAAAGAGAGTGAAGTTATAGGTATTCGAGTGAAGTTATAGGTATTCGAGTGAAGTTTTAGATTAACACCGAGAGGTGGTGAGAGTATCTGGAGACTGATGACTGACAACTCCGTTTTTTATATTACATCTGTTTAATGACGTCGTCTAGCTTCGGTATATAAATGCGTTATGCAAGATTTTTATTACAGAATTGAGGTTTTGTATGCATATATATGAAATTTGCAGTGATTAAAATGCTGGCCTTTCATTTACATGAATTTATCAAAAACGGCAATAGAACAGTTATTGTTTTTGCAAAAACCCGTGAACGTTTTATGTAGTGTATTTAGAGAAAATTGATAAAGAACGAAAACAGTCAAAACATAACTGTGTGTTGTGTCAACTGTATCCGTTCTTGTTTTCTGAAAAGTTCATAACTTTCTAATACTTTTTACAGATAGCTGTAGCTCAACCATGAGAGTACAGCTCTCCTTCGAGCTAGTTGCAGAATTTTCTGTGATATATCAAATGTTTATGAACTATGTCCTGTTACATGAATATTACCTAAGCTTAAGTTTTAGTGCCCAATGATATTTAGTTTAATATTCCATTATACAATATTTTGCTCCCGATGTGCCAAAATGATAATGCATTTTAATACCGTTGATTTTTATAGTTGTAATTAGAAAAAGCAATGTAATGAATATATTATGAGATGATAAGTTGTAGCTTTATATTTTTGTCTGGCTAAATTGCTGCGCTAAAGTTAAACTAACACATAAAAGCGGTGGCATTGAACAAAGGTTAATATAATTGTGTTTTTGCCCTTTTTTTAAATAATATTGCACCTTTGTACATAAATCACAGCAAATTTCCTCTCATTCACACGTAACGGTATATTATGTATCCGCTGATATAAAGAGGGAATAGAAACCAATTAATATAATTCAAATTGTAATCAAATTTAATATCATAATGAATAATTTATTATGTTATATACCCAAGCACATTGAAACTTATCTCATCTTGGTAAATGTCGAATATTTTATTCCATTTTTTTCCAAACGATTTTAGATGACTTACAAATGAAACGAGGCATTTTTGAGATATAAATAATTGCATGTTATATGTCCTACTTTTATTTTATTACCAAAGAAAATATGAATTAAGAGGCGGGGTCGATCAATTCCGAAACAAAACGACGTGAAATATCAAAGTTATATACATGGAGCGTTTTTGCAAATAGCCTAACTGTTAATCATTTAATCTTACCAGAATTCGCCACACCTTCTTGTTATTAATATGTTGATTTCCCTTGTTTCGACATGATTATTATCGTGTTGGGGTCAATCCTCGAAATGTCAAAATTTCAATCCAACGAAGATAACTAGTTTAACATTGCGAGTAATCTCGTGCCGGGGGATTTCTTTTTTTATTATGTGAGGATAGGATACTTTTTCAAAATGAACAGCCAATAAAACATTTTTTTTTTCATCACTTAATAAATTTGATCACATAAAAATAAGTTTACTTTTTTAGCGAACACAACTACGGTAGAGGACTACATTTTTTTGAACATCAATATAAATCATTTCAAAGCCAAAGTGATCTTTGGGTTCTGCAACCCACCACATGAAATAAAAGGAATCTACGACAGAGAATTAAATTCAAAATCCAATCACAATTTATAGAACACTCATCAATCAAACTACGTGTTTTCCCAAACAGGGTTACTGATGGGACCACTGCAGTCAACTTTAATTTTAGTTTAACTGCAATACCATATCAACTTAATATACTGAAATCAATACTAATTTCATTTAATAACGTCCAAAGTCTGAAATACTAGTACTATTTTGTCATTTTACGACTTTGCATATGCGTTTTTGTGTTAAGAATCAGTCTGCTTACTGTTAGTTATCTCACTTTAATGATACATTATGCACATTCTTCGCATAAGAGACATGCCTTCAGGAAGAGCGAAGTTTTGGGCCCATTTAAACATGGTTTAAGCACCTCAGTTTGTCCTTTTGCCGACTGACCGTTCACTTTTCACAGGCGAAAAACATTTGGTATTTTTCTATTTTATGTGATGTCCTTTTTCCGTTTATTTCTCTTTCTCGATTTTTTAAATTTTAATAAATGTTGGATTTCTCATAAAATAATTTGTCTTATCTTAATTATTACCATTAGTTGTTATTCTTGTACTAGGGCTTCAGTTTTTGTGCTTGGTAAATTCCCGCCAAAGTTGATTTTAAAGTATTTTTAATGTAATTTTATTTTCTAAGAAGGATTGATATATTTTATTTCCATGTCTACCTTTAAAGAAGCTTTTTTGAATTCTATTTCTACATAAACATCACATGTACAGTCTCCTTTTACTTTTATATAACAGCAACAAAAATAAAGTTAACTGGATCTTGAAATGACTGTCTATTTAAAGATATTGTTATATAACTTTGCTCACCATATTTTGCTATTGTATGTGCACATTTGTTTACTTCATGGTGTATATATGCCCACATACGTAATTATCGATAGGTCACCAAAGACAGAATGAAAAAAAAGTAAAATAGTCAAAAATAAAAAAAATGCATCTGATTCAGAGAAACCTATTCGTGTTTCAGAACTGTTATATTTGATTATATCGATAACGTGCTAAGTATGGGAGTGTTATGTTTACTTTATTCATGGCTTATACTTCAGTGAATTGAAATAGTTTAAGTTATCAATATTTGGCAAAGCGAAAACACACACTCTCTAGACATAACATTTCTAATTTGGTAGAAATGTGTCTATTTGCATATGCATTGAAACATATTTACAGTTTTATTTGTAAGGTGACAACGACAAACTGCAAATATTGCTTTGAAAATAAATAAAGTTTCCCAGGATAACCCATACTTCAAACTTCCAAGGTTAAGAATAACATAGATGATGCAATCTTTATTTATAAAATATTTGCTTGGCTTTTTATCGTCCGGTCGTTCGGAAACTTTGTTTAGCCTTAGAAGTCAGCCTTAATTTCTGGCCAATTAGAATAGAAGTCTAAATTCTTATTCGAGCTACATTTTAGTAGAATATCTTTCTATTTTTTAATTCACTATGTACAAAATAGCTTAATATATTTGAAATATTCAAGCGTTTGCCGCATATTAACTGTGACTTCAAGTCGAATAGAATCTATTAAAACAAGCTTCTCACGCTTCAGCCGACTATTATATGGGGAAATATCTGAAGATCTAAAAAGATCTGTTCTATACATAGACAATTGCCATAATATTACTAACATGTCACTTTATCATGAGCCAGACTCGAAACTATTCTCAATAATAGGGGTTTTCCATTTCCACTTTAAATATATTTTACGTAGCGGGCGGGGGTCGAAGCATCGACATCATGCCACGTGATAGAAATCTAAATCATTCTTCCACTGGAATTTATTTTTACCGTAGAATATTATACAAGCCAATCATAAATGTATATCGGATGGATTATACAAATTCATGGCGAACACGTCTATGAGACGTAGGTAGGATTGTTTTATTGCAGGAAAAGTATAGAAAATTTCCAATGCAAATATCTCTCACCATTGCCTCGCTTGGTATTTTTCATTTTTTAAACTCATGATGGTAGACTGCTGAACAATTTGGCTGTTCATGTTTATAGTTAATTTTCTCTCAAGTTAATATATGTCTGAATGACTAGACTTGAATTCTTGGGAGAACGATTCTCATTTTATAACATTCATAGTGCCTTTGTGAGGTACGTCTTAAATTTTCTAAAGTCCATATCGATACACGCAGAAGTATCGAAAACACCAGGAAACCATTTTGAATAAAATGAGCATATTTTTTTTTCATTTGCTTTTTTATATCATCTGAAAAAATTCTTAAATATAAGAGGGAGAAAGATGGATTGAAGATGACTGAAATATTAATGCACGTTTTGAGGCTTTGTTCGTTCAGGTCCCAATAATATTAAAAAACTAAAAATATGATTTGCATATGAGTCTTTCCCTGGACTGGCTGTTTTCATATTGCTATTTATCAAAAATCAAAAAGCTTTGTTAGTAACTTACAAAGCAGTTTTCATCAAGCGTGGAAGCAATTTTTGCCACGTCACTTTTTGGAACGCAAATGCGAACGTACAAACCGGAATCTGCACGGATCGGGTATGTTTTTTCCATATTACAACAACATCATAACATCATAGCCTACCGACCGCACCAGTTCATAAGCTTTCCAATGATGTACGCATTGTCTCCCGGAACGTTTTGCTTTTCTTTGAGAACATTCAAACAATATTTTCCAAACACGGCATGCAAACGTACACACTTGAGGCTAAACTTTAAAGATAACGACTACAATTACCATGCCTATACATTACAACAGTTTTGAAATGGTCTTGTAGGTGTCAAGTGCGTTTTTACTGTTCCTATACACTTCCAGAGATTTAGACAAGAAACATCGAAACAAGAAGTAGTTTACGGATGTCAACGTACACACTAAAAATGGTTATATCAACGTAAACGATTTTTTCATTTAGGTTATTTAACTGAAAAAGATTTGCTTATAGTTTCCTTTATGTGTTAGTTAGTAGGTTAAAATTCATTGTATATGCACTACTGTCTTTTTGATTTCATTTATCAGTCAGTTCCTTTATTTATCAGAGATGGAAACATGCTCAAATCGATGCTTTGTTTATTTTTATGTTTTAATTGTTCTATGAAAACTGGTTCTTAGAATTGTTTAGTTACTTGTACAATTATAATTCAAAATGACAGAGTGCAATTCTTGATACTAAGGATGTGTATGTTGATTTGATAAAAGATATTTCACAATATTTTAATTAAAAAAAAAGATATTGTGCGTAACGGCAAACACACAACGGAGACCAAGCAATTTAATTATTCAGTAATTCTCCCTCTAATTCATTTTAACAGGCTAAACATTTGGTTTACGTTTGCGTTACAATATAATGGTAATACTGTTATTTTTTATATAGACTTTTGAAAATGCATTTTACTGTGTTTCTGATATTGAATAGTGAATGTCAATATGAATATAATGGAAGACAATTGATTAGAGCCATAACTTCTTTGCTACATGTATGTTAGGAGCACCAAATGTTGACGGTATAAAATAATTGACAATCTAAATGATTTACCTGTTATGTGATCGATACACGATCTTCATGGATCATATAGATGAATGAGAGCGAAACTATGCTAAGTGCCTATACATATATATGCACTTAGTCTAGTTTAGCTTTCATCGCTCGATTATTGTCATAAACATGCCACAATATATAAGACTGTTTGTTTGTGTCTTTATCATAACATGCATTACACGGATATCTCTAAGCAGAAACCAGACTGTTATTTTTAAGATCTCATTTTTATTCAAACTATATTTCTTAAAATAAAGTAAAGAATAAACTAAAATATGAACAAATAAACGACAAAGAAATCATATTAATATTATCATGAGCATCAACAAATAAAAATAAAGCCCTGGCTATGTCAAACGTGTCCAGTAAATTGAATTTCTAAAACTGACATTTAATGTATTTTCTCATAATGAGTGCTGCACCAAATCAAGCACAGCGCTCTATCCAAAGTTTTGAAGAAATCCTATCGTAATTAAAACCACTCAAAGGATGTGAAATGTTTCATAAAAAACCTCTCTGCTAAAGTGTCAGTGGAAATAAAGTCATATGTAAGTATCTGATTTTAAAATGAATTGCTCTGCTTCCGAAATGTCTAGCCATGAGGTCAACAATGACTACTTGTGTTACTGTATTTTGTAATTGAAAAGAGTAATGGTATTTCGATTTATATATAATGGTTAATGGTTTTATGTACCTAAATCTGGCTTTATACTGTATTGCGATCATTTTGTATGATACATTTGTTTTTTGTTACATTAACATTAAAAATTTATTCATGTTGAAAAACTCAAGCTACAAACCAAGTTGTCAAATTCATCTGCCACGCTAAATTCATCTTCTGATATAAAGCTCAACTATTCATGCCCTGTCATTTACTAATTCATGTAATTCCGTTTGATATGAACTGCTATTACCATCGTAATGGAATTGCTTCCTGTAAACATGAGTGTGGATTTGATATCATGCAATGAACTAATCTGTGTGCAAATCGTTAATCCTTACTAGACGCTTTCAACGATGTTAACATCTTTTTGCTATCATAATGTTCTTATAGCAACAGTGGTTTCTTTTACTCTAGCTGCGCAATTCCTCAAGTATTGATTTGATTTGAATAATCAGGATTTTTGTTTTGGAGGTTTCAATCTGCATGGTAGTATTTCTGTGTATAGAATCACGGGTAATAACCCCACATATACTGCAACTTACTCGTACAAGGAAAGCTTCCTTACATAACATATCTGAATGACTTGAAGACAGCCCGGATACGTCAGGTCACTTAAAATTAGGATGGCAATGGAATCAATAAAAATGTGTATATAATCAAAACACTGAGAGTACTGTCAGAAGCGAAAGTTAAAACGTCAGGTCACTTTAATATGCAACTCCACCTTTCGATACTTTGTGAAAATTAAAATTAATTGGAACCCTTAATATTTCTTATTGTAAAATGCATGAATAAATAAGGGATGTTATATCTTACCAAAAATCAGGTAAGATAGATTATGATTCATGGTCTCTGTTAATGTATGAAGTACCAACTCCACCTTTCGATACTTTGTGAGTTATGTTCAGAAGTATTATTCAAATAGGAAAAGGGAGGACACAAAAGAATAACGCCTCTTGATTACTGTACAATAGCCTCTATTAATGTGTGAAACTTAAGTACTTTGAAATAACATTTTTTTATCCCCCCCCCCCTTCGAAGAAGAGGGGGTATATTGCTTTGCTCATGTCGGTCGGTCGGTCCGTCGGTCCGTACGTCCGTCGGTCCGTATGTCCGCCCTCCCTCAAGTGACGCTCCGGGTTAAGGAAATTGGGTTAGGGTTAGTTTTATGGGGTTTCGGGAGTACAATTGGCACTTGTGGGCTGATTTGTTGCTTGTGGGGTGCAAATTACGGGGTGCAAAAGGGGCCAAAGATCAAAGGAAAAATCCCACAACGTCACTTCAGTGAGAACGTCCGTCGGTCCGTCGGTCTGTCGGTAGACCAGACCTTGTCCGAGTGATAACTTAAGTTCTATTTGACCTTTAAGTCTCAAACTTCATGTGGTTGTTGCTCATGATTAGTAGATGACCCCTATTGATTTTGGTGTCATTACCTCAAAGGTCAAGGTCACAAGGTCATATGTTGTGTATGTATAATACCAGACCTTGTCCGAGTGATAACTTAAGTTCTATTTGACCTTTAAGTCTCAAACTTCCGATTTCGGTGTCATTACCTCAAAGGTCAAGGTCACAAGGTCACATGTTGTGTATCTATAATACTAGACCTTGTCCGAGTGATAACTTAAGTTCTATTTGACCTTTAAGTCTCAAACTTCATGTGGTTGTTGCTCATGATTAGTAAATGACCCCTATTGATTTTGGTGTCATTACCTCAAAGGTCAAGGTCACAAGGTCACATGTTGTGTATGTATAATACCAGACCTTGTCCGAGTGATAACTTAGGTTCTATTTGACCTTTAAGTCTCAAACTTCTTGTGGTTATTGCTCATGATTAGTAGATGACCCCTATCGATTTTGTGTCATTACCTCAAAGGTCAAGGTCACAAGATCACATGTTGTGTATGTATAATACAAGACCTTGTCCGAGTGATAACTTAAGTTCTATTTGACCTTGAAGTCTCAAACTTCTGTGGTTGTTGCTAGATTAGTAGATGACTCCTATCGATTTTGGTGTCATTACCTCAAAGGTCAAGGTCACATGTTGTGTATGTATAATACCAGACCTTGTCCGAGTGATAACTTGAAGTTCTATTTGACCTTTAAGTCTCAAACTTCATGTGGTTGTTGCTTATGATTGTAGAAAACCCTGTTTTCAAATTAATAAGTTGGATTCTTATAAATATTTTGAACGATTTAAGCACTGTCTGACTAATAACTCAAAATCTCATTGTGTCTGGTTTTATTTCAGTAAATGTTTAGTTCCACATTTTAGCACATTATATTTTCACTCAAATTTTTGAAGTTTGAGAATTTTTTGTGACAAGCCAACATTATGAAGGCAAACTCCTTGCATGTAATATAGCTATATACATATTATGAGGGGGGTTTAAACATTTCTTGTTTATTTCATGTCAATAATTTTAATACTTCATGGATTTGCTGTAGACAAGTATAAATATATTAGAAAAGCAAGAAAATGCGACAAGATAAAGTTATTGTTCTTTGTCACTGTACATCCTATCCATGTGTGAAAATGATATCAAATCCTTCAATAGTTTTTAAAATATGCTCTAGAAAAGCATAATTTCAACATATAAGTAATGGAGATGAAGCAACGTAGAATTATTGTTCTTGGTAAGTAAAGTTTGAAGTAATGTATAAACTCAATCCCTAAAATACTTCAGTTATGACGGACATATGCGACTAGAGACACTACAGTCATTTGAGGCTTTAACAAGAAAAGATTTTAACAAAATGTCTTAATTGACGGCTTACAATAAGCATACTGTCCCTCTCTCTTTCTCTGTTCTACTTTTTATTGTTTTGACCTTATAAACTAACCTGTCTTTGCACAGGACCCTAATATTCAAAAAGAAAGAAAATAAAAGGAGAAAGAAATCAACCTTTTTCTATATATTACTTAATATATAGAGAGGTCGATTTTTTTTCTTTTGCTGTTTTTTTATTTTTTTTATTTTTTTTTTAATTTTTATTTTGAGTGAATATCAGGGTCCTGTGGTCTATGATTCAAATCAAAAGGAATTAAATATAAATTAACAAACACAAAATAACGGATGTATAAATTCTGGAAATTAAACATACTGACGGCCAAAAACACGATATTGGTGCTGATTACTTTTTTTTTTCATGTAGAAAAAGAAACCTTTTTTTATTTCTGCACCATGGCATTGACAGATCTTGTTTTCCTGAAAATTTCAAGTTGCTACTGTCGCCCAATCGGAAAAATTAATAAAACATATGCTTGAAAAATAGCCATTTTTAAGCGTTTGAAAAATGATATAGAATTATGTGCAGTCTTATAGAGACACCTCTACTGAACATTTGCATTCCAGGCTACTCCAATGCTTCTCATTATGGAACATTTTTGCTAGGGACAAAAAATGCATTTTTGTAGTGTCTGTAACCAAAACAAAGTAAGCAAAATCTTCAAGATGATGCATCTTAGAATTATTTCTTTTCTAAGTTTTATGCCTTTTGTTGTATACATCAAATAGGCAACGTTTCATTTTCTTAACAATTAGGATAAATGAGAAATTTTACATCAGAAAAAATTACAGACACTACATGAACAAATACACCTGAATATTTTATTTCTTGTAGTGAATATTTATGAAAAAGGTGTGCTTCAAAACTATTGAAACTACTTAAATGTTTTCAGTATGGTTAAACATATTCAGAAATTGTCTTTTTAGCATTGATAATTACAGTTTGTGGAAGTCATACAAGGCAAATTGGTTAAGGTCAATTTATGCTTATTTCAGTCAAACATTTGTTACATAGATACCTTTATATCTTAAATTTAAGGTTTTTTTTCTTCTCTGTTTGCAAATGGCCTACTTTAAAATGTCATTAAGTTTCACCCATTGATATTTCCGATTTAAAGAATTAAAGTAATCAAAACTTTTCATGTTTTATTGCAGGTTAGATCTATGATGTAGTGTTTTAAACCGAAACGCGAAAAAATATGATGGATATTTTTTTAAAACAAAGCCTAATTTACAGATGGTATGTTATAAGCAATGTAAAAAATAACAATACTGTGCCCTATTCAAAACTTCATTTTTTTCCTTATGAGACACCTATCAGCACAAATACCGTGTTTAAGGCTATACAGATATATCCCAAGAATTTCAAAAAAATAAATAAAAAAGGTCGCAACTGAACTAGAACTCATGGCCATTTGCAGGGAAAAGTACTGAGCGACCCTTTTACCTATTGAGCTAATTCCAAAATCGTAAATAAGGCAAATAAGGTTTATTTATAGGTAATTAACTATATCACAACAACAGCACTACACCATTCGACAAATTTACTGCATCGTTCATCATTCTAATGTGTTCTTCAAATACGGCTGCATATAAAGAAAAGATATACCATGGTGATCTCTTTTAAACTGAAACACTTGACAATTGCTATGACCCAAATCAAGAACAACACAAAAGCGAAAAGATATTGTTTTCACAACTTAGTAAATGTTATGTAACCTCAATAGTTTAATGACTGAAACTTTTGTGTGGATGAATACTGAATTATTAAACTTGTTTCTTTTACAGTTTAATTTGCACAGGAATTGCAATTATGCCCAATGCTTTCAAAACCAACAGAATCCTGCAATATATACAAATTTTATCAAAACCGCAATGTTGACTTAAACAACCAGATACTACTTTTCGACGCGAATGTATGGAAAAGAGGCGGTAATGTGTTGTAAATAGAAAATCTAATATCTACTTTAAAAGCTTTCGCTTCTAAAAATGATATTTGTAGTTCAATTTTGACCATCTTGAAGAGAAACCAATAACTGATTTTTTCCTTAAAATTCTGTAAAAAGGGTAAATATATTTACCAGTTCTTATTTTTGATTCGTCATTTAATATGTTTTCACTTCTTTGTCAAATAACTCCTTATAGTTGAGATGATAACGTCCACCGAATGACGTATACATAAGACATTGAAATAATAGTTCGTGTACAATTAATAAATAAATTGGTACAATTAATAAACTTACGAAATTACAAAAAATACACGTTATACTTTATTGCGTTTCCAGGGCGCAAAATTAATTTTTTTAGCAGCCGAATGCAAAATATGAATTGATTGATTTTTTAAAAAGCGTTTATTGATATTTCCCAGAGGAATTAATATATTTTATACGAACTTTTTCCCAGGGTTAAAACACATTTTGATGATTTTACATAAATGTCATAAGGAAGTAAACATTTACTTTAATATTGCATCTTTTAAGTATACGTTGCGTGTTTCAACGAATACCGCTACACATAAAACAAGGACCCCGATTTATAATTACTGTACGGAAATAACCTAGCGTAAGTAATTTAGTTTTAAATCATAAAACATCTTCTTCAAAGACGCCTATTCGTTTTTATCATTGAAGCGTTGAATTATATTTCTAGATTTTAATTTAAATCTTATATATGTTTTATATTATAAAATTAATTGTTTTTCTTCATATAAATTGACTTTGTTGAAGATTTTATAGTGTCCCTAGGCCTATCTATTCATGTTTGAATTTGATTGTTTCTGCAAATATCACTTTAGGTAATTTACCTACAATTTAAAATTAGAAACTTCTAATTAGCTGGGGTTCTCATATGCCGGTACATTAATAAGGGGCGTGCCTGCACTCATTTTTGGTGTACGCACCATGGCAATGGTGGGTCTGGGGGCGTGGTCAACCCTCCTCCCCGCGCCCCGGAAAAAAAATCCCTAGTAACGCCGTAAGTAAAAACTTTCTAAAATCTGTGAAATATGATAAAAACAGACATTTTTACTTTTACGGTTATTTTTTCTTTGAAGCATTGCAGACAAAGTTTTGTATTCTACAAACAAGGCGTTATAAAATAACCAAAACTCTACGCACGGTTGAATTTAATTATTACTACAGCATGATGCATATCAGTGCATATAGAAATACCATTGTATATCAAATTTTGCAACATATCAAGATGTAATTTAAAAAAAAGTGCGCAATACTGTAAGCCAATAGTTCATTGTCAACTAAGTAAGTTGAACGTTGTTACGTGACACAACCGATGAAAAGAAAAGAAAGAAAAAGATCGTTAAGGTGGTGGAAAAACGGAATTGTGTATGCCTAAAGGAACACCTGTACTGTTTGCTCAGATGCTCAGAGACTGCAAATGTGATCTTTCTGTTTCTCAAATAAACTTTAATAAAAATTAATAAAATTATGAATTGTTACCATACCAACCCATTTTAAAGACTGGTTTTACCATTTTTTGCTTGGGTACCAGTTCAAATTTCGTTAATATCTACACCATTGAGATATTTTGTTTTCAGAATTTACTGTCAATGTAGCAGGTACCATATGTGTTGCTAACTATTAGACTTTTCTATCTGCTGCCGAAAGTGAGCTCGTGGACAGGTTTCTCCAGCTTTCGTTGTGTTTGCCCGTTTCACTGTGACAGTCTGTAAAACCACACGGTAGGGCAGGTCGTTTAATATAGTATTTGTCGCCATGCTGTGGGAAACATAAAAAAGCATGTCCCTTTCTACTATACAGTAATTCAGTATAGAAGCCAAGGTACGGAACTTCTAGATGAATGGTAATCCTTACTGCTCACGAAGAGCGTAGGACGACAGATAATGATATGATTTTTGTAACAGTTCTCTATGCCAATCCGTTTACAATAGATTTCGCTATGTCTAATTATGAAGACAATTATATACCTTACCCTGTTTAGGCTACGATTTTTATTGATTTTTTTTTTTTTTTTTTTTGAGTTTTTGAATTTTCGATTTTAAATCAATTGTACGCACGGGCGTTAGTGCGTAAGCCCAGGTAGTACTCCTTTTTTCATATTCACCTAGCCTTCTCTTTGAACGTTTGGAAATTATGCCAACTGCTTTTTTATTGATAATTTGGACTGTTTATGTACTTTATATTAAAAAAACAGATGTCATTGCATACAAAAGCATGTTATTTTAATTTCAGTAAGCGGAGTTAGACAAGCTTATCATAATTCAGAACATAATATATTGACACTGTTTGCGATTTGATTATTGTTCCACGAAGAAAATATTCGACATCGCAAATCTAATACAACCTGCAGCTGATTTCGCATTATTTTCTTTGAATTTCAATTTATCTTTCAATATCCCCATCGGCAGCAATACAGCATTTTCTTTCGTTCGTAAGTTACAGAACATGGATTATATATATTTAAACGACCAGTGAGATAAAACTATGTCCGTATTATATGTAAAAATAAGCTGTGTATAGCTTTGGCAAGAAAATATAACAGACAAGGCGAAATAAACAAAACAAAATGTTTAATTCTTCTCTGAACTTCAATAATAAATGTATATCGTGCATGAAAGACTTATTTTATTCTAAAAGATTGGAAAATACAAATGAACTGTAAACTTTCAGTTGAGATAGTTATTAATATGTTTAATATACATGTAATCGTTGATTTTTAACTAATGTATTTAAATATTATGTATTCCAATATATACACGTATATCCATTTGCAAATTAATACATTACCAGAATCTTTTAATCCGGAGTCTACATCTACATTTTATGTTAAATATTGATTGCTATGAATATTGTAAATGTATGTATGTATATATGTATGTATGTATGTATGTATGTATGTTTAAGAGAGAGAGAGAATATATATTATAATATCGTTTAGCTTTTTAAACATACATATATATGATTGCAAATGATGTATTACAATTACCTTATCTCTCCCATTATTTTTTGCAGTTTCACCCAACTTTAGATTTCAGAAAACATACACAAGCAATAGATAATTTAGCATCCTTTGCATTAACTGTTGATAAAATGTATTTTTGAATTTGCAGAATGTTCTGAAGCACATGTAGAGTAAGTTGCTTGCAGTCAAACTGTAACTTCAATTGATAAGATATAACTGGGCTATCGCGTTTTACATGAATCTTAATAGCATTGAAATATGAGATGTTGAAAAAGACATAAATGGACTATCGCGTTTTGTGTGAATCTCATTTGCCTTGAATTATGAGATGTTGAAAAAGACATAAATTGACTATCGCGTTTTGCGTGAATCTCATTTGCATTGAATTATGGGGTGCCGAAAAGGATATAACTGGGCTTTTGCGTTTGTGTACATACTTTACATAGGATAAATGACCACTTACCTACTAGATCTGGGAAAATCTTCGCAATACGAATAGAGTATATTGTCAACTATTGTTAGTGATAAAACTAAAGTCTTATAAAAATAATACAGTCAGTACATTTAAAATTACATTTTTGGATAGTTTCATTTTTTACAACTAGTACAGTGTGGAAATAAATCGTAATATTGCTTTGTGTAAGATATCAGATTTCATATTTAGTCCCAAACCGGCTAGTGTTATATATAAGTATGTGTCATAGCTGGCTTACCAAGACATTCATTGTAACTATACTTTATAATCGAAAATAGTTATTTCTGAGTGACGGTCAAGGCTAACTCCCTCCTCAAGCAAAATATCCAATTGAACACGTACTAAGTTTCTATAAATATAATAGTGCATTCATAAATATTTCATGGAGACACTTTTCCGTTGTCTGAGCTTAGGTACAAGGAAATTATAGAAGGGAATGCAGCAGCGACATTAACTCCGGGCACTGTATGCGTATCACCTTAATTTTACAATAATAAAAAATGTTCCTAAAAATATATCAAGTTCTTACACTTTCGTCTTCATAAAACAACGCGTCATAATTTAAATCCAATATGACAGAAAGAAGTGTTTTTTTTTTGTATACATATTTCATCGCACACAAGTAAAACATGTTACGCAATAAACATATCGTTGGAAGAATTTTTGGGCTGGGCTTTTTTAGTCACAGTCAATCAAATTAATTATTTCGTTATAGCTATAATCACATAAAATACAACGCAGATTTGATATGAAAATGGTATGTCAAATTATAATTCTATGTTTGGTAGCTTCCTACCCGTAGTATTTCAGTCTTTTGAGAATTTAATTTACGTTGGACTGACAAAGTAAAAGTATCCACGCCAAATAACCAAGTAAATTTATGCTGACTCAGATAAAGCCCGCCATGAAACTATTCTTAATGGCTAAGTTCGAATAAAGCGGAGGAGTTCCATTTATCTAATTTTCTGTAAAAAAAAAAGGAAAACATCAAATTGATTAAACACATGTATAAAAAAGTACATTCATGGTCTTTATATAATTATCGGTAAAGTTAATGATAATTCATAGGAAATATATTTCAAATCTTTGTTTCGCCAGATATACTAGTATTTATTCATTCACATTTGGTCTATCATTTTAAGAATCATAAAATATTTCCTCTTAAATAAGTAATTATTATTTTCTTCGAGCGCTTGGTCCGTTTTTTTTTTTCATGTCTATTGTCTTCGTTATGATTCGTGTCATTCCTAGGACTATCAAAACATCTTTAGAATTGAAAGAGTGGATGAGTCACAATACGTCATGTCTAACATCTACATCAATAGAGAGAGGGAGAGAGAGGGGGAGATAGTAAATAAAAAAGCATTTTAGAAAAAAAATACGCATTTTCACTTGTCAAACAATATTCCTTACATAATAAAGTGGGAATGTACGATTGAATTGAAAGACAGGATGACTAAGGATATAGTTTATAACACGTTATTATGTTCATTTGAACATCCTTTTTAGAATATATTATTTTATCAAAGTAGTAATAATTAGACAATCACGTACACAATTAAATGTGTACATTACAATTACTTTTTTGATAGTGGCGATGTTTCTTTACAATCAAACTATCAAAAGTATAATTATTACCTAAGATTTGATTTATTTTGTTTTTATTAGTCATTTTGTTTTCTTATTAGATATAGAAACACTACGCTATTGATACTGTGTTTACTTGTTTATGTTTTTTCTAATGGACAGTGTATCTTAAAGTAATGCAGTTACAGATATAGAGAAGAAGGCTTATATGTATATGTTAAACTGGTAAAACGAAACTGCACGTACCGTTCTGAAACACAATGGGTACTATGCAATTTGATCGTACAATATATTATATAGAGAACAGAATACCAAATAATGAGATTTGGATAATTGTTGCGTTTGTGAAGAAACCTTTCTGATTACCATGCATTTTTAAAATGTTATTAGCTTTTTTTTCCACCTAAAAATGAATCATAAATATCAGTATATAAATTGGGAGACAAAAAATCAAAGATAAGTTTAATACCTGTTTTAAGTGAATGTAAATTATAATTTTCAGGGTTACTTGTTCATAGTGATATTTTCTATCATAGGCGGACGCGAACGAACCTTCGCCGAATGTGTTCGCTCAAGTCGATATCTGATGTTAACATTCATTTCTAGCATTATTTAAATGGCCATTCAAGCACAAATATATATCAATTGCTTTGCAGGATTGCCTATCTAAGTCAAATGGTTCAAAGGATATGATATTTTTCATATAAAAAATTCCCCCAGTAAAAGTTTCAGTAGTTATGTTAGTTTCCTTTTTCATGATAAATTGCTTTGCTTCCGTAATGTCTAAACCTAAAGATCGACAATGATTCAAATGTACTTGTTTTCTATTTCGTAGCTTGTAAATCTATTGAAAAGAGTTAAAATATTGCGGTTCTTACAAAGAATTAAAGATTTTAATTGACTCCAATTCGCTCTTGCTTTCGGATTGAAGTCAAATTTAACAGATTCAAACATTACATTCAATTTGTATTGTTTTCTTTTATGTACGATTATAATTAACTATTATTCATATTCATTAACTTAAACAACCCATGTTGTTTTATTCATATGAAATTTTAACGCATTGTCAATTACCAATTCATGTAACTCCGTTTTATATAAAATGCAATTAACAACATGATGAATTTGTAATGAAATACACGACAGGTGTGTGTCAAATTGATATGGTGCAATGTTCTAACCTTGCCGTTAATCTCCAATCCTTAAATGCCCACATTTTCCATTATGATTCAATTTTCTATGAAAAGAAAGTATAAAATAACATTAGCATATTGTACACTCATACAAAAGGTACATAATGTGAAATTATCTACTGTAAACTTACAGCTAAACACATTGAAAACGTTGATCAAATAGCGCAATTTAGCATTTTGGACGGATTGCATCGGCGAGTATTCCAGCAAACGGTCAGTAGTCGAAAATAATTTTTAATTTGAAAACCCGTCGCCAAATCACAATTTTTATTTATCTATATTTTATTTATTTATTCGTTAACGGAGACACACGAATGTCTATGGAAAACGTCAAAGAATTGACAAAGATAAGCGGAATATACAAATTAGTTATTTTTGCATAAAGGTTTTAAGTTAGACTTTTTTTCCTTATTTATACAGTGTAGTGACGTTGTCATCAACGAGTATGTCCAGACTGCATCTCCTAACGAATCTGTAGCACACACTTTGCTTTTCTGTCCGAAAATATGCAATGACTTTGGGAGAATAATGGGCATATAACAGACACTGCCAATGATATATTGTCACACCCTCTTGCTACCATATCATTTATATATCAGATGTCAATGCACATTTCCGCAAGTATTTATATACGTAATTATTGTTTTGGAGACACCCGTCGTAGACATGACAGATCATCAATGTACAGCAATACACATTTAAAAAGAACAATTCTACAGCCAGCCAGCTAATTTGATTTCTTGCAAGGACAATCCAAGTGAACTTTGACTTCAACCACTTGAGCAGGTAAGTCCCCTATTATCGTAAAAGTAGTTACATCTATAAGTATATTTTGACATTGTTCATTTAATATGTTTAAGGTTACATTTATTCATTGCTAATCTGATTCACTTTTGAATGGGTTAAAAGTGATACATATTTTTCCTTTTGAAGTATTTCTAATATTTCAATAAATAAAGTATTATTTATCATAGATATGATTAGAAACAGTCAAAATGTTAATAGGAACCTACAAACTATAGAAACCTCCATTATCTGCAACTTTCCATAATTTTCTACAGAATGTAAACATGATTCCAGAATATCAATGTCAGGAAACTAAATTCAAAATCCAATCACGTTCAAAGGAACAGTCATTAATCAAACTGTGTTTTCTTGAAAGGTTACTTTTTGGGTCTTCTTCAGTCAACTTTTTTTTTTCAGATGGATTCCAATATTAGATGAGCTATAATTGATTATCCGTGTCAATTTAAGTCAGAAACTTGCTGCATATTTGCCATAAGATCTGTAATATTTCTGTGATTTTGTCCTCTAGATACATTGCAGTTTGGCTTTTAAGCCAAATTTGGGGTAAGAATTCAATATACGTGTATCTTAATATAATACCACAAGAATAGTAAAATATTTTATTATATTTATGAGTTAACATTTTTAGTATAAAAAATCAATTTGAGTATAAATAATTTATAACTTGTAATTGCAATCCTATCGCTGCTAATTCCATTGAGCATGAAATTAAATGTAACAACGCGTTGATCCACTCCACCCAGATGTGTATATAGGTGCATGAAAAAGATTTTGGGGCAATTCATATGATTTAATTACGCCATATGCCTCGGCTGCTCTTACGGGATTTTCGAATGTTTCCAGTAAACAGGTGGTAAACATGTGGAGGTTGGTGTATGAACACGAGCTTCAAAGTAGACTATAACTTGGTGTTACTTATTACATCCACTCATTTACCACATATTTTTATCTACAAAATCCACTTGAGGCAAATTACTTAACAACCAGCATTTTGGAAGAACTTTATGTCGGCATTCCAAACATACTATTCTATAATTGTCTAGTGTATAAGTGTGACAATGCCAGATCTTTTCATTTGCGTAACTGTTATATTAGGTTTTCTACGCATTCAATATTAAATCGGTTTTATAGTGCATTCATTTGGATATACGTACGTAAACATTAAACGAAAATGACGTGCCGAGTGTGAAATAAACTTCAGTCGGTTGGTATTATGATCAGACATAGTGGCTTCTGATAAAAACACATATAGAATAGATCTTTTTTGTATATGACTTACAATTGCCTTGCGCAATAATTTCTCGTTTGTCTGTTTGCAAATCTTTTTTTACCAAGATTTGCATAATTCAAAAGTGTGCTTGACTGTCGATGAACTGATTGACGTTTGGGTGGCCCTCGTGCGGAAAAGTCATGGGGGATGTCGTAATTCTGCTGTCAAATAATCAACACAGTGCTGAACCCGTGTTTGAACCGTTTTAGACGACAGCTTGTCGTCTTTAGTAGCTATAAACGCTTACCAGGCATCGCCGACCTTGCTAATTTGCATATTTTCCATGACAAGTTTAACTGTACCTCTCCGCGCTTAGTGCGAATCCACACAATGCGATTCTGCACTTACGAATATGAATGAAATATGTTACGCAGAACTTTTATTCGTAACCGTAACCGCTAAGCGTGAACAATATATCCTTGACACTTATAAATCAGAGCAGCAACCCATTTCACATACTTGAAGATCTACTCCTGTAAAAAGAATAAAAGTAGCGCTTCATATGTCTGTATTTAACCTAAAATAGTCCACGCGTTATTTGGCATGAAAGCGAGTTAGGTTTCTCCCATAGCATTTCATAACTTTGAAATAGAAACAAACATTCAAATATCTAAAACATCAAGTACCTTGTCAAGTTCTACACGTAAGTAACAGTATGGAGCGTATATAAATCGGGTCCTAGGGAATGACCTACTTCTGAAATTCATACAGTCAGGTTCATGACCCTAATTCCGGGTTGTTTTGTAACAAACAGAGTGCGTATTCGATTGTCTTACTACCGAGTATAGTTGAAGGATAGTGTGTGAAGTTTTTGCGTAATGTGGCTTTTGCCTCTATTGTATCAATATAAGAATCACAGCTTTTTTTCCTGTTAATCCGGCTGCCGTCTCTCAGCTTTGAACTATTGAATTATAAAAAAGAAAGAAATCAACACACTCTTTGATGATGTATTACGATCTATCAATTAAGAAGCTCTTTACAGACTAAATGTTTAGACGTATCAGATTTTCTTAGGTTCATACATGTAACTTTATCTTATACTTCAACATACGCTATCAGCAACTTAAAATAAATCTGCCTCTAGAAAGATAAAGCTGTTTCTGAAATGTGATATCGCCGAGACGGTCAATATTTCATGTTAATTCGTTAGCTTCAAAATGATCATTCAACTACGTTGTATATTACGGCATACGCTCTACAAGCACAGACTATATGTCAAAGACTTCAGTTGCGCTCTTGATATAGACATTTATTAGCGACGTTGAGCAACAGATTATTTGACAAAAGTTTATATTAAAAACAAAACGTGAAAGGAATAGCGAATATCATTTGTTGAATTTCTTTCACAGTTTGTATATTATCTGAGAATACATACAGACGCCCTTGACAAAAATAACTGCGATCTGTTTACAATTGCGGTGAAAAACAGCGAAGTGTAACACGTAAGTTAAGAAAGGTAAATTGCTGTTCAAATAAGATAGCAGTGTTTCCTAATAAAAAAAAAATATATCAAACACACCAAGAATATCAAGCTTCCAAGAAACGATGGACAATCGAATATGCGCGCTGAAATCAGAGGTTACCAATGTTTTTTTTGTTTTGTTTTTTGTTGTTGTTGTTTTGTTGTTTTTTCTTTGGAGTTTCTTGATAGGTGTTTTGTTTAGGTCTTGCTCTAAATGAAAAGAAGATAAGTTATTTTGCCGATATTTTGACTACCCTGTCAATACAGAGGTCACTGCTAGTCCCGAGGAAACTAGTCTTGAACGTAGTCAATATTTACGACATCAGTACTATTTTCACGACTTTAAGAGCGAGTGTGGGTGTGTTCTGCAATCGAAAGAGAGAGCACGGGGGAAAAAAGTCAAAGAAGACAAGCTGAGGTATAAAACAAATCTAAAGACGTTAAGATAGATTTTATCCTAAGGCTTTTACCGTACGGTATCTATTTCTCTTATTGTAAGACGTGTCAATATCAATGTCGTAATATTTCCCGGACGCCTAAAATCGTCGTACGTCTAAACAAATGACGGAAGTTATATAGTCACGCGTGATTTTAATTTAGTACCTTTTATATAAATCGTGCAAAAAGAGTAACTGTTATGTAGGTGAAACCAAATTTTGTCATTTTAACAGCATTTGGGGGAAATTGTCAGTATTTATTTTTACTTATTTTGTTTATTTCTGGATTAAGAGTTAATCTTGAACATATTTAAGACAGATGTTTAAACACCAGAATGTGTAATATAAATAATAGATACAAGTTAGATAGAAATAGATAGAAGAGGAATTATTAATCTTCTTCTGAGGCAATAATTTTTAGATAATTGGAAGTTTAATATAATATTGGAAGTTTATTTTTCTAACTCAAATTTCCCGATTCAAGGTTCATATACAACTGTCCCACATTCTTATCTGTCCCTTCAAAGATTTCAAGAATCTTGGTGTGTTTGTTTTGATAAGGGTGATCATAATCTGTTTCAAAATTTAGCTTCGATTTATGCATTAGAAAGAAGATGAAACAGTTAGAATTAGTTTATAGAATGGTATGTGCGATTTAAAATTTATTTTTATATATGTTATATTTATCATTTACGAATGATGAAAAGTAAATTATTTTTAAAATCTTTTATAAACATTTAAATAATCAAATGGCCGTTTTTTTTTATTACTGTGTTACCTTTCATGTTTAAACTGAAAAAGAAACCTGTTATATCAAGTAGAAAGATATATACAACCTGAAACTCCCATTTTAAATATATCCTAAAAATAATACAAGCCTATGATAGCATTGCATTTACTCTGGCTTCAATTGCATACCAACATTTGATTGGTTGAAGAAGTAGGTCAAAATCAATTTTATAGCGCTACGCCGAAACACCTGATGATAAAATTTATACACACCCGTGTATATACTAATTATCATGTTATAAAGAATGTGACCAAGCTTCATCGATAAGACTTATCAAGATTTTTCTTGTGATCATATCTGTGTGCATAATGTAAACTGTTTTTATATATCTTCGGATAGCTTGATATTCAGGATGTACAATGTCAAACTGATTATCATCTTCAACATCTAAACTGCTACAATTTGTATAATTTGATAACGCTCTATCTGATCCATTCTGACTGTACCTGCCACTTGCAATTTTTCATTTATGGGTAGAGAGTAACGATCTAGGTAAAAATCTTAATATTGTATACAGAGTCAAAATAACAAGTTTATGCAGATTGGCGTCTCATCTGATACATTTTGAGAACTTAATGGCAGTATAATTTTTACGCAACCTTTGCAAATTAATGATTATATTTTCGAGTAAAATAAGAATATAAAATGTCAGGAAAGAAAAGTAATATTATATAAATGTAATTAAATTCGCAAACATTGTATGTATTGTAACCACTTATATATAATTTATCCAATTATGCAATGATACTAAATAATACTACCAGATATGTCATATTTCATATAAAAGTGGATCGAAAGGAAGGAAAGATACTAGATTCAATTGGAACACACACACACACACGGGAAAAGAAGCTAATTATACTGTTCTCAGATATTAATTATTTTGACTATCCGCAATCTTGTTTTTGTATTATTTCATGATATGAAAACAAATAGTGTTACGATCACTACTAGTACATTTGTACTTAGTTTAGAATAGGTGTCTATAAAGTTGTGTAAACTAATTCAAATATTTTAAAGTTACAATGTCAATTTTCGGCATATTTTTTTTTTATTTTAAACATGTTCGATTTTTTTACCATTACCACTATAACAATCTAGGGAAAACAAACGATAGATGAAAATAGGTTAGCAACTGTTTTCTTTTCTTTTTTTATCGGCGGCACATATATCTTAACTAAAATACGTGACCTGTCGTAAGTTTACGATATAATCTGCAATGTTGTTAGATTTGTTTAATAATGCACTTTGAATCCTTACGATTGTCGTACGTAAAGTGAATGTACGATGTTTAATTAAAAACGGGATTCTGCTCGCACAGTGACTAGATATATGTGTCGTACTTAAAAGCGTATAATAATTCCATTTCTCATTATATTGCTGAGATCGAAATTTGCAGTTCGGGATTTAAATACATTCAATAATAGGCTATACATAGCTGCCTTATATCTGTTTAACTCCTAACTGATTTTAAAGAAAATGTGATAGTTGATAGGACGTTCCAATTTAATTCACAGGTGGATTAAAAAAGAAGAAATTATCCGGTATACAGTGACATAGATATTTGATAACATAATAACATATGTAATAAGGGAACCTCATTTTAAAACCAATTAAAGACTGCACAACCTTTATCTGTTTTGTTGGTTAATCAGTCCTTTCAATGGTGTATTATCTGTATTTTCAGTATGTCAATGATATTAATTTGGTATCGGAAGCACAGATTACACACACACACACACACACACACACACACATATATATATATATATATATATATATATATATATATATATATATATATATATATGAGCTACTTCTTGTTTTAATAGTAATTAATGCAAAAGGAAGACAATAGAGACCACGTGACTTGATACTCAGCCATCCATTAAATGTCTAATACGGCGATAATTATACGTGCTTATGGTATTTAATAATGTACTTTCCGCTGCATTCAACTCGGTTCTAAAACATAGTGTAGTTTAAATATCGGTTTATGAGTATCACTATTTATACTATATCATTTTAAATACTATCTTTGTATCTTCAGGAATTTCAGGTACATTCTTCAAATATCGTGATAGATGGATAAATGTATATAACGCTAATACTCGACTGTTAATAAGTCTGGTATTAAAACAGAAACACACGCATTAAAGTAACTGATCTTTTTCTATGGTAATATTAGGTTCTTTTACTTACTTGTGTTCTTAAATGGAAAGGAGTACGTGAGAGGGTACAGTGGTCGCTCTTCCACACATATGGGTTTTTTTCCGGGCTGTCCAGTTTCCTTCCACAATAATGACAACATAAACCACCACAAGAGCCATCGAGAATGATTTAAAAAAAGTTGTGAGAAATTGTTTTGTAATCGATATAAATAAATAAAGTTTAAAGTTATTTTAACTAATTTATTTTACGCCGATTGGGAAACAAGCTCTTAAACTTATACTAATCCCTCTCGACAGTTCCTTGGTTGGAGAAGTACTTTGCGTCATAACCTTCGGATCCCTAATCGGATGCGTTACCACTGCACTACGACGCCCTTAAGTTGAAAGTTTAAAGAAGTATAATAATTACAATTATGCTTTAAGTATATTTATCAAAATGTATTTGTGCTTATGTTAGTCCCAATTGCTAATGTGATTAATGCAAAAAATAACAAATGGACCGTGCAAAACTGTACCGGACTAGGTATGTACTATCTCCACTGAAACTTTACAACAGCAATTTACAAAACAAACAAAACTGCGCTTTACTTTTTAATCTTTAAGTATATATCAAACAACAAAGATACAAAGAATGTTTCAAAATATTATAACATTTTAATTGCATATTATGGTAATTAGGATATTTCATAATAAAAACATGGGAAGAACGTATGTAAAATTTTGCAGATAAAATTCAACGGCTGATTTGCTGTATCAGCAATATATGAAAGAGATATATTATTAACATCCGAGGCCGGTATTATTATCTTAGTTTGATGGGCTATCTCTGAAGCACTGCCATTTCTATATTGGACCCCGACGACGGTAGCCATATTTCTTGCTTCAATGTGATGGGTACCAGCAACGGATGTTGCAACGTTCTGTGGCTTTCAGTGTTTGAGCATCTTCTCACGTGACCAGACATGACGAGTAAATAGTTACTAATAGGACATCGGCACTGAAAATATAATATGAGAAACAACAAGAACAAACGAAACGAGATGGAATGAACTGATTGAACAAACTTATTGAATGGGTTGGTTGGAGTGGTTATTTAGTTAGTAAAATAGCATTATTACATAATAGAATACCTACCAGGTTTGTACTTCGCATGTGGAATGAAAAAGAAAATGACTAGTTATGGTTTGACCACGCCTATATAGTAATA
>CM037786.1:6279993-6329993 GCA_021229015.1 Solen grandis
TCAGGAAGTGATTAGGTTTTTATAGATAACATTGCGCGTTAGGATATAGTGTCTGCGAATAAGACCTTAGGGTTTCATTTTAAACGTTTAAAGCAAATATTCTATATAATGTCTGTCTATCCTTTTTCTGCATTATTTAAGGAATCTAATTTAATGAAATCGAAATATTAAAGATTTGATAACGTTTTTGTATGAAACTAATTTAATTCCTTAGATTAAACAAACAAAATTTTAAGACGTCGATTAAGTACTTTTAAACTAACCTCCCTTCAGCTTCAATATTGTAATGCAATGTATTTTTCTCCAAGGAATATAATTCTTACCTCTCAGACAAATATTGACTTGAAAGAAGATTAACTATAAACATGAAATGTCTAACGGTCCAGGCTATCTACAGAAACGAGTTTCACAAAACGATAAACTCAAATATTTATGACACAAAGAAAAGAATAATCGTAAATATTAACAAACGGAGATGAATGAATTTCTGGCGAGACAATGATAAGCGATATATTTCTTTGAAATTGTCATAAACTTTTCTGATAATGAAATGAACAGCCATAGCAGGAATGTCTTCGTCTTGTATAATCCATTTCTTGCTTTGATTCCCGTTAAAATTTGATTGTAGACTACGTCTTGATACATTTAAATGCTGTCCCATCGGTAGAGTGGTTAGCGTCTGCAACTTATATACAGGAGGTCGTTGAATCGATCCCGGAAGGCAACATGCTAGAGTTGTTAACAGCAAATCGACACACCTATTGCTAAACTGAGATGAATTTTTAAACTCAACATAATAGAAACATTGTATGGCCAGTATACTCATTATCGTGATTTCACAATCAGGCAACTCACAAATACAGACTCCCCCACCCGCCGAAAAAAAAATAAAAACAAGCACAAAAACAAAACAAACAATAAAACTGAAACTTATGTCGATGGGATGTTAAACCAAAGTATCTAACTGCTATGAATCACTTGTGACTGTATTATCTGTGCATACAAATATTTAGATGATATATCGATAAAGATGACATTTCTATTCCAAATAGTTTTCGCAAAGACATAAACCAAGCAGTAAGCTTCTCGGCGAAGTATCGTATATTCTCGGCGCGCATTCTCGGAGGTGCGCGCCAGAACGAGAGTTCAGTGTAAAGCGATAGCAAAACAAGGATAAATAGAATTAAATACGTTTGAAGGTAATATATTGATGTTTTCGGTATTTAAAGTATTTAATATAATTGTGTCTGGGTGAGAAAAATTGTGCAGTCCGACCGGGACTTGAAAACGGGGCCTTTCGATTACAGGGCAAATGCTCTACCAACTGAGCTACCCGCCCGTATACACACATTAATGGATAAGAATAGCCAGAAAGTTGTCGATCAGTTTACACAACTCCGTGAAGTACTTACTTCCCTTATTCGAATGTACAAGTGCACCAGCTTTCCCTTATTCGAATATACAAGCGCACCAGCTCTTTCTCACAATATTGCGCTCGTGCCGAGAGTAAACGAGATTTCCTTGACACGCTTATCTGAGTAGCGAATCTGTTGGTTTAGGTCCTTTGGTCTTCGTTAAATAACTTTACAATCCAGTGTATCTATTGACTATGCGTGGCTTTTTTGACAATGTAAAATAATTCATCTTCCACACTTTATGAATCAGAGTTTAAACGTCCGCTTGTTTGTATGTCATTCCGACAAAGCAGTCACACCAAAGAGCATTTATTCGATGCAACGAAATAATTATAATCATAAGGAAATATGTCGTATATATCTCATTGAAATGTTTCACGGCTTTGCTTTCGATAACCGCGGATAAGCTTATTATTTAATATTATCATCATATTTTATAAAAGGTATTAACCATTTTAAGTTGTTTAATGTAATTTTTGGCCTGTTTTTTAGCACAGTGAACTGTTACAACAAGTTTTATGCATGCATAGTACGAGCTGAACTGTTGACCACTTGTAAATAAATTATCTATTTATCCTGTAGACATTACATAAGGCGTTTTTATTCAATGCAATGAAATAATCAATTGTTTTAGAATTAATTGTTGTTATTTCATTTGCGCAATTCAATAATGAAACGATTGGTAAGGTAATAAAACAGTTACTTCATGATAGTTTGTGTAACAATGAAAACTGTTGACCTCGGTGTCGGGATAAAAAATTTCACTGTTACACAAATTACCATAAAATAAATTATTATGTAACATTGTAGCTCACAAGCAATATAAAAAATTGTCAAACCTAACCTACATTGTGTCGTTCATATTAGAATAAAGAGTAAGAACTTCCATTTATAAAGTGTTTTGTATATATACATGATTCATTTGTGTGTACATTCATTTATCAATAGAAAAGAAAGTGATGTAAACCAGTTTCGAAAGAGAGCCGTTTTTGAATTCAGCTTATTTCCTTAGCTCAGAAAAAAGGAAAAGTACGTTTATAAAATACTTATGATAGCACTATAATAAGATGAAATAAGAAAATAATGGGTGAGGAGGGTACTAAACTTGAGCGTTGATTCGAAATAATTATTTGCAATCACGAACTCTGCTTTGAATTTTGTCTAAAAAGAATTTATATACACATTGCAAATAACGAGTGTGGGTAGAATGTGATCTATGAACCTATCAAATGATCATTTTGCCATTTTTCCCACACTGTATTTACAATTATAAATCTTAATATGTTGTAATAAATACCATCACTTTCACTAACTGTTGCTAGTCATATTATTGTCTTATTGTCCATCCAAGCTCCGCACAAACAACTTAATGTTTTGGAGGTTTCGGGCATGTCATTTTGTTTTAGGACACAATGCTATCTTTTGTACAGGGGTTAATACATTTTGACCATTTTCTTTTGTTTACCTGTACAATGTATTTGAAAACGTGTTGTATTGTCTTGAAAATGCAAATGCAATCGTTCAAAATTAAAACGTTATGATAATGAAATCTCTCTCTTTTAAATAGGTGCTCGTATATTAGCATGCCGTTCGGCCAAACGTTAGAATAATGTAATTTAGCGTTGAATCAATTCCCTTAGCTTCGGATTAGTATCGCAGACTGCTCTCTCTATGCCATGTAGACGAAAGTCCCAAAACATAACAGTTATCCCCCAAAAGGTCGTTACACTGAAATAAACATATAAACAAATTTGTATTTCTCCTTCAGGTAGACTTGTATAACAAACGAGAAAAAAAGGAATAACGTATTGCATTTAGTACTTTTGAACGGAAATATTACTCCTGTGGGGATATTTAAAAACAAATTGAAAAAGAAGAAAACATCGCGCAAACAGCCGCCGAACCGACAGTGTGTAATAAATTTGAAATGAGAGTCTCGACTTCTTTCCTCTAGAAACAATAATCAAATATGTAGAAAACAGTGCATAAAGAACCAATTTGTAAAGTTAAAGTGTGTTAATCATCCGTCTAAACATGGTATTAGACCTAACATTTTTAACACGGCGGTCCCATTGCCATCGCGTAGTTCCCTTTCGCTAATTTGCAACTTAACTTTGATAAGCAGCAAGAGGAGAACTTGGTGACCACGAGTAAGTGATTTGTAATAATATTTTTATAGTTCATTCAAAGGAATGTAAAAATAATGTGTAACCCTAAAACCCTTATGCCACAATCACTACCACGAAATACGTACAATGATTTTACATTCAATGACTTACACACGAACACTCACTACGAAGATACTTGTGTTGAAAAACATAATCAAACGTCCATAGAAATAATTAAGCGATTATTAAAATAATAAATTAAGAAAACAAGAAAAAATATTTTTTGTAAATTTCTTTAAAACAGAAAAACATTTATCATAAATGAATGTGTAGAAACTATAGAAATGCATTAGAATCTGGATATAGAAAAAAAATACATACAAATATAAATATAAATAAATACAAATGACAAAGAAAAAATAAATAAAAATGTACATTTATTCTATTTGATATTGCCATTTAGCTCACCATATTATACATGATTACTCCCCCGACATTATTAAGAAGACATTATTTAGTGATTTTTAGACGGCAGCTTGCCGTTTTTAGTAGATAGAAACTTTTACCAGGCATCGCCGACCTTGCTAATTTGCATATTTTCCATGACAAGTTTGACTGTACCTCTCCGCGCTTAGTGCGAATCCACGTAATGCGATTCTGCTCTTACAAATACGAATGGAATATGTTACGCAGAACTTTTATTCATAACCGTAACCGTTATTCATGTGCTGCTGTTTGTAAACGTGTTATTTTGCTCTGTGAACATCCATTTTAAGCGTGAACAATATATCCGTGACAATTATAAAGCAGAACAGCAACCCAATTTACAAACTTGAAGATCTACTCCTGTAAAAAGAAAAAGATAGCGCTTCGAATGCCTGTAATTAACCGAAAGTAGTTTACGCGTAATTTAGCATGAAAGCGAGTTAGGTTTCTCCCAGAGCATTTCTTAACTTTGAAATAGAAACAAACATTCAAATATCTAAAACATCAAGTACCTTGTCAAGTTCTACACTTAAGTAACAGTAGAGAGTGTATATAAAACGGGTCCTAGGGAATGACCTACTTCATTGATCATACAGTCAGGTTCATGACCCTAATTCCGGATTGTTTGTAACAAACAGAATGCGTATTCGATTGTCTTACTACCGACTATAGTTACAGGAGAGTGTGAGGAGTTTATGCGTCATGTGGCTTTTGTCTCTATTGTATCAATATAAGAATCACAGCTTTTTTCCTGTTAATCCGACTGCCGTCTCTCAGCGCATTGAGCGCTTTGATTCCTTCTATAACTCGTGCCCGTAAAAGGAACATTCACAATTTAGAAGGGACTCAACTTGATTGACAATTCAAAAGTGTATTTTCGATAGAGACATTGTCTAAACCCTTCCTACTTAGCTTCTACCTTCTACAATATCTCATTTTCTTGAAAATACATACCATATCCACATTTTCTCCTCACACTCACTGTTAAGGGTCACACACTCATGTTCACACATACCAAAATTCAACCAACTTGTAATTAATGTAAGGTTCAGTTGCATCATCGAATTCATGTCAATACAAACTAAGTGCGTTGTTTATGTTAAAATGTATGATTTAGGATACATGGCGTAACAATTAAAAAACAACAATCCTCATCCGGGTCATTTGAAATGGACTTGTAAAACATATAGACCATTTCTCTCCGAAATTAGACGTAAGTTAATAAGAACTTCCCGAACACTATATGTTGGTGTGTAAAATACTATTTCACTCCGAAGTGAGACGTTAACATATGTAATCAGCGAGCACTCCCAGAACAACAAATCTACCTGCTGGTTTATAATTTCAAACATTGTTCAGTGAGGCATAAAAATACATTTAAGATATTTCCCCGTCACTGATCATACCGAGTATTGCCGAATATTGCCGAAATAGTCTATTTGCATAATGAATCTTAATGTAATTTACCAACCTAGTCCCCATCTATTATACCACAAAACAACAGTTTTCGTCAATCCCCTTGGTGTTAAAAAGTAATATTTGAGAGTCTAAACTATTTAAATATCTATGACACTGAACAGTTTTACACGTCTGTGCATAGACAAGTAACACCAAAGTTGTTTGGAAAACTAACTTACCAAAATTAATTGATTTGAAATTTCTTTAAAACATCTAATTTGTACGTGCCAATTTTCACCAGTTGGCTTAATAAAAATTGATGGATTTTCTTATTTGAAATGTCACTGAAAAAAATGTTGTCTGGGTAAAAAACACTGTGTGGAAAACTCAAGGAATTAGGACATTGCCATTTCAAGTTGCTCTGATAGTACAGACTTGAACAATATGATGAGAACAATATGTAATATAATTTTAATTACGTAACGTCTTTATTATAACTTTTAGCATAATTTTCACTTTTGGTGAACGGCAAAGGACCCAGCTCCTCACTGATGTCGTTTTAAGACTTGGATTGGTTTTGCGTGCAATATATGTGAAACACACTTCAAGTTACCTTTTCTTCTTTGTCGTTTTATAAGTTCTATCGTTGCAAAACAACAAGACGGGGGATAAAAAAGATATTAAACATGCGCGTTACAGCATTTCAAGGCATTTGACAAATCTGTGCCTTAGTTCAAAAGATTTTGAAACCTATATCAGAGTGATTCCTTTCTGCAATTTATGAGCCCAGAAAGAAAACTATTGTCTTCAAGTAAATATGCTTTGTTTCCATGTCTTTCATCTGAGAATCGGCAATAATTTTACAATAATGCGGAGATTCAAAATGTGATGTGCTATTTATGGAAGGACCGACCCTTCTTGAAAGCAGAGATTGAAAATATATTGAATATGCCTGTATATGCCTGAACTTAAGGGCGTATATTACAGTTTACCTTCATAAAATATTTAGGATACTCCAAATGTTTTGATATAGGCTGTCACAGTGTCAGCACAATTATGCTTAAAGTAATTTTTCGCCAGTAAAGCACATCTATTCATAAAATTTACTTTTCAAATATTATTTTATTTATTTATTTTTCAGTTACCATTGAAACAGCACAGTCGTTCAAGAATGCACCCGGTGATCTATACTTATTTTTCATTGTTTTGATAAAGCAATCATTATATCAAAATAGAAAAAAATCTATCGATGGATTTTATGAAAAAAAAATTAAAAAAATTGTAAATGAAGGGATTTTTTCTCGCCCCCCCCCCCCTCTCTCTCTCTCTCCCTCTTTGTGTTTTTCCGTAAAAAAGAAGAACTTGATGCTACATTAATCATTTATTCAGATATATTGAACTTTCATAAAGTTTTCCTCTATTTGTAGAATCTTTTCTTCGTATTTTATCTTTAAAAGAGAGATGTATATTTCAGCTACATATATTTAGTAAAATCAGTCACTATGGATACCAAATGTAGCATAAAACCAGTTCGGTGATCTATCAATCCTTTTACATTTTAGTATTCAGCACAATTATTTTCATAATATATGTGAAAATCAGAAATTTCCACCGAAGGATGAAACTGTAACATACGCCCATAATGAAAATATTCGCATGCAAGCACTAGTACTAAATCGTGATGAACTATTTCATTACTATGGTAAATGTGTTCTGTAATAAAGCGTTTGATAACATTTTTGTTGCGAAATGCGCAATATAGACAAATCATGGGCGTGTAATAGTGTCAATGTAATCGTTCACAATAATGTTTACTTGAACAGATAATGTGCGATATATAGTTTGAAATGAGGTACAAAAGTACACTTTCATTAAAATGTTCGAAATGTGGTACTAGAGTACATTTTAATTAGCATTAACATTTGCATTGAAGTACGAACGAGTCATTGTCTTAGACTTTAAAGTTGATTGGCAAGAATGTATATTTTCAACAATACTTTAATCATACATGTTCAGAGTTGAGACAAACAGAAAATGAAAACTACATTAAACATTTAAAATGCTTCTCCTATATGGCTTTTAACTGTAACAACCATTTCTTTTATATTCCACATTCACATTTCCAAAGTAATCTGGTGGATTTTATTGAGTACTGTCATAAGTAGTACAAGCATAAACTTCAAAGTCGTTCGCATAGAGAATACCAGTCTTGTAATAAAATTGATAACATTGATGCTTTCTAACTTTTGAGTTCCATACATACATGTATCTCTCAATTTGGTTTAAGAAAACAAATAAATATTTACATGCAAATTCGGAAATGTTACATTTCCAACAAAGTGACTCATGAATTTGCAACTTCGAATGTTACGCCTTCATTAGTCTTTATTGAATTAAAGCAATTACGATATTTCGAAAGTCGTTTTATTGCACCGTCGGACACCCACGCTGTTCCAAATTTGTTTCTCGTGGATTATTTAGTTGAAATTTATTTTCATTCCAAGTAATGTTTTATTGATGAAGCCAAATGAAATTATTCCCTTTTTTTCTTCTTCTTTTTTGTGTGTATCTATTATCCAATCCGAATACTTATCTTATATTTCGAATAATTCGTTGAGTCGACACACTCCATCATTGACGTGTCGTTTTATAAAAAATTCAAAGATCGCCTTACGTTTTTGTTTGTTTGTTTTTTTTTGAAAAACTTTTGAAAATTACAGATTTTCCTAGTACTGTAGGTAGATACTTTTTTACGGTATGAATTCCCACTACTGGTGTCCCACCGGAAGTCCCACCGGAAGTCGGACATCATTCTACCGATCTACCGAAATGCGTGAAAATGTGTTATTCATCAAGGTTCTAGATAGGGCCGCATTCGATATTTGGCAAAACATGTAACTCCAAGCATCGACTGACACCACGAAAAATCGTACGATCATAATTGAACAAATATAATCTCCCTCCAGCTTTCTGTTTTTCTCCCTTAAGTTTCTTGGTAGGTATTCTTGTGTAGCACCCCAAGAGGATCCTGTATTCTAGAGCTTTATTGCCTTGATTCATGTGCTTGGTCATAGGTTTCCTGATGTACTTTAACTAGGAGGCATGTTTACCTTTAACATAGCTTAATTACTCAGTGATTTTCTAGTGTGCCTACCTATATCTAATTTTGCTGTTGAATGGTCATTTAATTTTTTACAAACGTGAACCGAATCTTATGTCTGTAAATCGATGGAAATCTGAGTGAAGTTTGAGAACTCGAGCTCATATGCTAATGTCAACTGAATACATGTACATTTATGTTTTCATAAGGACTTAAATTAAGATTAATTCCTGAAACATACATTTGTATCTTTCGCTTAAAAGTGTTCACATTCCTCGTCTCAAATATATCTTATTATTTTAAAAATGCAGGAAATCGAAAATTATGCTTTCTCAGTCATCATTTAATATTATATGGTTTAAGCTACAATGCGTCCATGACTTAATATGTACTTGAAGTGAAATTATGACATTTTTTTCTTAACATATAATTAATGCGAAAATCGTCGTTGATGGGGGCATGGTTTGTAGAAATATTGGACTTTACCTCGGGATATATTGCATCATTCTTTCTCGTGTTATATTTCGTAAATAAAATAAAATAAAAATAGATTAAGACCATATCCCTTGTATGAATTATGAGCGTTCAAATCGACTTCAAAGAAATTCTGAATTATTCATTAAATTATATATCACATCCCAGAGCAAGGAAGTTACTACAAAAGCTTAATGACATGGCATGTTCACATCATATGGTTCATTTTTACACATTTTAATCTAATTGGTAAAGCGAATTTTCGTGACAGTCAACATGTAGAATCTATTTTGATATGACCTTGACATTTATACCTACATACACAATATACGAGATATCTATACCAGCAAAAGACATTATCTGCAAAAGGAGGAAACTTTGCATGTACGTATTACGCAACGTTGCTGTTAAAAACGATAAATCGCTTTTAAAAGAGAGATGCTTTAGTAAATGGAAGTATTTATCTTGTAGCAGACACAATCGAAGTGAGGAAGTCAGTGATCGATACTATTTGATTGTCTTTGCGTGTGGATCTAAATAAGCTACGGAGACAATGTTTGACTTAACAATTCAAAATATTAATATATATGTAGATATGTTCAAAGGATAAGTGTATTTTTCGGCGTACATATTACATTTCCGAGATCTACTGCATGTGTATATTTTCCTAGTTTAGTATCAAATGGCACCAATAATGATATTTGAATGGAACATCATCACAATGTTAAATCAAATATACAATGTAAATGCACGGCAGTTAAAATCTTCGAGAAACAATTGTCGATGACCTGCGAGAAATGTATTTCTATGTAATTTGATTTAAACCAGTCATAAATAGTGTTTGTCATGGCCTTTTTAATTCTTTTAACCAACTTTTTATGTGACTACATGCAAAATTTACTAGCTTGAGAACGTATCGCCACAAAACTTGTGCTTTTTTGTTTCATATATTAATTATAAAACGAATATAAATGTATGTGTGTTTGTGGCCAAATTTGATTTAATTTAGGAATCGGACATGCACATTCAAAAGGATAATCCTCAATGAAATATCCATACATGGACATATCTTGCAGAAATGTAAAAAAATGTCTCAGACTAATATAACACAATAAATTAACGAATTTGACCTTGGCTGTTCATCAGGATACATATTTGTTTTGATAACAAATTAAAAATCAACACCCACTCTCCTCATATTTACTGCATAGACCTTGTTCGTACCTTTCGATTACATTATGAGCAAGACCTAATCATTGAGTTTAAAAAGATAAAAATGCAGTAAAAAATACGTTTTAGATTGCAAGGTTTTCCAAGAGACCAACATGATCATGGTAAAATTAAAAAGCTTCAAGCAAATCGTGACCGGTATCATATCATGTATTCAAAAATCATACAATGAAATCTCAAAATGTGACTTATATGTTAAGAAAATATTATACCAAACATAGCTTTAAGATTAACGTCTCGCATGTACAAGTATTGCTAAAATATCAAATGTGTTATCATCACAAACATTTTCTTGTTTTATTCGTTCTCTATTTTTATCTTTATCTATTTCTCGTTCATTCCATAACTACATCGTTGTTGCGATACCTGACGTATTCGTTTTCCTATAGAGCTAAAGATAATCTGATATATATGCAAATATTTTAACCAATTATGAAATAGAACACCAAAGAATGTGGTGGTAAACGTCGTCTACCACTTACAGTAACAATGGGATTGATGTAAATGTTTAAAACCTGCCATGACTCAAAGCAATTGAAAATGAAAATATTCCAAAATAGTGTACACATCCTGAAAATTAAAATAGTAAGGTATGCCATGTCTTTCTTGCAATGTCATGGATTAGATAGCAATAAAACGCGATGCATATTAATCTGTAAGCAACGGTGTTTACATCGTAAACAGCTCCGCGGCATATAAAGCAACAAACACACACACAAAATGAGAAACAAAAAACATTGTACAAATTGATATACTTTTCTGAGACAAGACTGTATGGTTACATGTGAGGTAGAAACTTGAGAAAAGGCAAACAGTGAAAAACATTACAATGGAGGCAGTGAAGAAATAAATTGTAAAAGACTGATTCTCGCAATTTGAATTTGCAAAAGCCTAAGGACATGAAGTATGCGCATTTCCTCTTTTCTCAAGCCCGTATAATATTTTCAATAACCTATCAATCTTTGCGATCTTCATTCGCAGTTAAATGTTCAGATATAACGAGTTAGTCTAGCTACCCGGTATTTTCTCAAACTTAAACTGATGTTTTGAAGAAAGTTTGATGGATAACAAAAGGGGTCCTTTGCAAAGGAGAACCAACCAACAACAGTAAAAATTAAAGAAAATCCCCTTTTTTATTTCCCCTTCCTGTATGACAGAAGCTACCTGAATTATTCTAATGACGTATATAGTTAGCAACTTTGAGTATTAGACATTAAACCTTATTCATACAATAATAATTTCTGAAATTAAAATTTCAGAACACAATTTCTGGGAAAATTCATTTCGGTATATTGTATTTGTTATTAAAGCTTTGAAGGTTTATTTATACAATACTGACTGAACTATCCCTAAAAATAAGAACTTTTTATGGATAGTTATGTCTATCAAAATATGTATAAGTTGTTTAAAGAACATGTAGGTTAGTCCATACTGTCATTATATTCACTAAAGAGTAAGATACAGACACGTATATAAGAGGAATTGAAAGGTATGTGCACGAAGAGCAATAAAGGGGGATAACTCATTTTTGCTAGATTATACCTGAATGAATGATGGATTAAAAGAGACAATCTTATCATTAAAATCTAATAAAAATTTCCTTCGTAAAACTGATTTTGATGTGTAATTTATAAAGTCAACGACAAACCTCTAGCTCTAAGAATTGAATTCAATGTGTATGTCGCTCCCAGGAATAAAATTCTAACCACTCAGACAAATATTGACTTGAAAGAAGATTAACTATAAACACGAAACGTCTAACGGCCAAGGCTACCTATGAATCTGAGTTTCAAATATAAAAAAAGAAAGGTCTATGACTTCAAGAAAAGACGAACCGTAAATTTTAGGAAACTGAGATAAATAAAGATATGGCCAGGCAAAGATAAGCGATATAATTCCTTGGAACTGACATAAACTTTTCTGAAAATAAAAGAAATATCTACAACCGTCGTCATGCATTTGTATGATCCATTTGATGCTTTGACTCATGTTTGAAATTTGTTTACAGACTAATCATCGATGAATTTAAAAACGGCCCCTGCGGCGGAGCGGTTTCCGCTTCTAAAAACTATTTTGGTGGTTGTCGATTCGTTCTAAAACCAAGCGGATAAAGGTCGATAAAATGAAGCTGGAATACACGTATGTCCCGGGCTAAGCATATTAGGAGAGTTCCATGACGTATTTTCCTTTTATCGGGTTTATGCTACAGATCAAATCCATTTCTTTTCTCAACATTATGATGTAAAAAAAGGGGGGCACGTTATCTACAAAAGTGGTGCGTTAAACAAAAGCAAACATATATAAACAAAATATCTTAAAGAATAAATGATTGCGTTATATTTGTATGGCCATAGTGAAATCGTGCTATTTTGATAAAAATGACGTTTTTAGCTCACATGAGCACAACGTGCTCAAGGTGAGCTTTTCTAATCGCCTTTTGTCCGGCGTCCGTCGTCCGTCGTCCGTGCGTGCGTCCGTGCGTCCGGCGTCAACAATTGCTTCAAACAACATCTCCTCCTAAACGGCTTGGCCAATTTGAAAAATATTTTGCAGGAATGTTCCTTGGATGAAGCTCTACTAAAGTTGTATAAATGGTTCTGGTCCATCGCATAATTAGGTCACAGGAGCTAAAAATAGGTTTTAAAAATGAAAATTTAAAAAATCTTCTTCTCTGAAACCACAAGGCCTAGCCTTTTGATTTTTGGTATGTAGCATGATCTTATGACTCTCTACCAGGATTGTACAAATTATGACCCTGGGGTCAAAATTGGCCCCGCCCCAGGGGTCACTTGATTTCACATAGGCTAATATAGGAAAAACTTGAAAAAATCTTCTTCTCCGAAACCACAAGGCCTAACCTTTTGATTTTTGGTATGTAGCATCATCTTATGGGCCACTACCAAGATTGTACAAATCATAGCCCTATGGTGATAAATGACCCCGCACCAGGGGTCACTTGTTTTACATAGAGTTATATAGAAAAATCTTAAAAAATCTTCTTCTATGAATCCATAAGGCCTAGAGCTTAGATATTTGGTATGTAGCATCATCTTATGGGCCACTACCAAGATTGTACAAATCATAGCCCTATGGTGATAAATGACCCCGCACCAGGGGTCACTTGTTTTACATAGAGTTATATAGGAAAATCTTAAAAAATCTTCTTCCATGAATGCATAAGGCCTAGAGCTTAGATATTTGGTATGAAGCATCATCTTATGGGCCACTACCAAGATTGTACAAATCATAGCCCTATGGTGATAAATGACCCCGCACCAGGGGTCACTTGTTTTACATAGAGTTATATAGGAAAATCTTAAAAAATCTTCTTCTATAAATCCATAAGGCCTAGAGCTAAGATATTTGGTATGTAGCATCATCTTATGGGCCACTACCAAGATTGTACGAATCATAGCCCTATGGTGATAAATGACCCCGCACCAGGGGTCACTTGTTTTACATAGAGATATATAGGAAAATCTTAAAAAATCTTCTTCCATGAATGCATAAGGCCTAGAGCTTAGATATTTGGTATGAAGCATCATCTTATGGGCCACTACCAAGATTGTACAAATCATAGCCCTATGGTGATAAATGACCCCGCACCAGGGGTCACTTGTTTTACACAGAGTTATATAGGAAAATCTTAAAAAATCTTCTTCTATGAATCCATAAGGCCTAGAGCTTAGATATTTGGTATGTAGCATCATCTTATGGGCCACTACCAAGATTGTACAAATCATAGCCCAATTGTGATAAATGACCCCACACCAGGGGTCACTTGTTTTACATAGAGTTAAATAGGAAAATCTTAAAAAATCTTCTTCTATGAATCAAGAAGGCCTAGAGCTAAGATTTTTGGTATGTAGTAGCATCTAATGGTTCATTACAAAGATTTTCAAAGTCTTGGCCCTACGGTGATAAATGACCCTGCGCCCAAGTCTTCTCTGAAACCATATGGCCCATTGCTTAGGTATTTGATGTGTAGTATTGTCAGGGGTAAAATGTTTTAGATTAAGTTATATCAGAATCCTTGTCTGTTTAAAAACCTTGACATCAGTTGAAGCAATGGTACTCAGGTGAGCGATTCAGGGCCATCATGGCCCTCTTGTTTTGTTTTTTTGTTCTTCTTTTTTAGTTGTTGTTTCTTGTTTCTGTTTTTTTTCATAGTTTTTCCTTTTCAATTTTATGACACACTTATGCGATATTTGTTGTAGTTGTTAATTCATTACTTCTGTGAAATTTATGAGATTTTATTAAACATGAGTTTGTGATTTGCAATTATTTGAAGAAAAAAAAAGATTACACGTTAACTTAAACGGTCAATCCTCAAATACCGTCACACTTGCTACCAAATATCGCATCAACATATTGCTCTTTTATATCTGAATTTTGTAGATTTTAAGGCCTACAAACAAAGACACACACACGCGCCTCGAAAATGTCAATCTTGAACACCGTTCATAGAAATGACCAAGCGAATATGATAAAGATTGAGATATGAAAAAGTCAGTTTTCAATTTATCGCCAAAACTTATATCAATTTGAAAATAAATTACTTTCAATTGTATTTCTTGATAACGGAATAAAATCGAATATGAATGGATGTGTCTTGTCTCTCTAGACCAACTTATAAAAGGTTTGTTCTCTCTTAAATTAAACTGCCCTTTTTATGTTTTATGTTTTTATGTTTAAATCATGAATGAAATGAGAAATACTCTATCATATATATTTTTTATTATCGGACGAACTTATATAAGTGCTAATCCTGGGCCTGGTACGGAATACGGAGTGAACGGAGTGATAAGTTGACATGCTAAATGCTAATCTCGAACATTCGTGCCACGTGTTCATTCACCTTTTTCCTCCGAGATTCGTGCAAAATCTCTGTATCCAAAATTCTTGTATAAATCACAACAATCTCTTGATCTCTTTATTGTGAAACTAACCAATTTATGTTTGTTTTTTTTTGTTTGTTTTTTTTTTCATTTGTATAATTACATAGATATTCAATGCAATATTGACAGAATACATATCAATAAAACTGAGGGATATAAAGCCATTTCAAAAAAGAATTACCTAAGATTCTTATGCTACATTCGAATTAATGTCTACTTATTAATTGTTTATGCTATTTGTCTGTTAAAATTATGCATGCTATTTTTTGCTTAATAACTAAAATATTCTTTCACCCATCTAAGACTCACTATTGTTATAATACTGCCATTGGACAACGGTTTATTTATAATCAACTTGATATTAAAAAGTAATACATTTACTAGGCTTGATATATTTAATTTTCTGCGATAGTGAACATTTTAAAGCAGAACATCATTGGTAAAAGAAACATCCGATGCTCATTGATTGAACATTCCTTTAAAAAGAACTAATTTGCATATGCATGGAAAATAAGATGATATTGTAAGAGTCATTTGTTGCCTCAGTCAATACGCTATAAGGTAAACTCACGAATTTTAAAATCTTTATTTTTATAAGGTATTCTTTTATTTCTAAGATTTAATGACATGACCAATATTATTTTATGTAAATTTATATGTCTTCTTTCGAAACGTCTATATCGTTTGTATTTCTTCCGAAATTGATTTTGTACATATACATTTGATACAACCTTCCAGTTGTCTTTTTTCTTAGTCAATATACTAAAGTGTATTTTCGTGGAAAACAAAAGTTAGAATCAGCTGGTTCACAGATGATAGTTACAAATTAAAGGAAATTGTCTACTCTCTCTTGTTTATGATGGTAAAGTTTTTGTTTCCTGACAAATAAATTCGGAAAGTGTAGGTCTAATCACACAGGAAAAGTCTATTTTCGTAAACGCAATTTAGGCGATTTTGGTTAAATATAGAATACGATACCCCAAAGGACACGTTCCGGAACATAGCGTCTTCATCATTTTAGGGTAGTGATTTCGTAAGTTCCCCCTATGTAGTGAGCGCATGCGCGAAAAGCGAGTGGATCTAAATATAGGTTTTATCAGTCTAAATATAGTTTCAATACCATCGGTGACGGTGTTGCCTGTGTCGGGGAAACCATCCTTTTTTTACGATCACGGATGGCTGCATTGCGTTAACATTGCGTCTGTGGGTGGGTATTAATAGACGTAATACACACATATTTTTAAACTAAAATTCTTAGTTAATTATCATCTGTGAGCGAGATGCTTTAAACTGTATTTTCAGCAATGTGTGAGTCCAGAAAACTGTATTGCTTTAAAGCAATATACAGGTAGCTATAGTTCAAACCTATATATAATTTAAAAGGGGATGGGGTAGGATCTGAATCTTCTTTTCGGAATCTGAGTGTTCCGTCGTAGGTAAAACTACGTTTTTATAGCGCGAAAATATGAGACACAATCATTTTTTTTTTTTTTTTTTGGTTACAGACAATCATTTTTTTATATCACACTCTGACTACACCATCCTTTTTCCTATTTATTTATACAGTGTACGCTTCACAGTTTTGAATGTGCGAAAAAAACAACAACAAACAAAACAAAAAAAAACCCACTAAATATGATGGATTAACTTTTACTACAAGCAATCAATGCATCGATCATTTAAAGATTATTTTTTTCTCGCAGGGGTTTACTTCACCATTTATGCTGTATGAATGACAAAGATGGTTAACAATTTGTGTGATGTCCATGCTCAAAAACAACCCGGAAAATTACATTTGCGAGTCATATAATAGCTACATTTCGATTTTGTTTGTGGGTTTGCTGTGTTACTTTGTATAATTGTTTTTCTTGTATATTATGTGCATTAAGATCCTTTTCACTTCTTTACTTTATATATCTTTTTTATATTTTATATCCATTGGGTGGATAAAATTTAAATGTAAAATGATATATCAAATACTTTAATAATGTATCAGCTAAAATTTGTTTCCCACAATGAGGTTATTTTTTTCCAAATCCTTAGCTATATCACTTTATATAGTATCATCATTTGTAAATTGTCATTTGTACATATAAAGGCAGCGTCTTTTTGTAGAAACAACATGACGCCCAAGATCAAGATGGACAAAAAAGGATATAATATAAACGATTAAATTACTAAGTCGTCGTATATAAAATAAGTTCCATACATGCAATCATACACAATAATGGCGAATACGAAATAAAATCCCATCTCGGTGTAATCCTACACAATAATGTAATGCATTCTCTTATAATGGCAAAATGACAAAAAAGTAAAGATCATTCAGACCTTGTGGCAAACATACGGCAAGATACTGATTCGGATATTGAGAAACAGTTGATATTTTAGTGGTCTGATAAAACATTACTTTCTAGTCCCAATCAGTAAAAATCAGTAAAACTGTCATAGAAACACGTGGTTTGATCAATCGTTGGTCTCTTGATTGTGACTGGGCCATTTACTTACTTTCGTGTACAGTTATAGAATACAACACAGATCGCTTTGCTTTGAAATGAGTTATTTAGTATAACATTATTTTTTTTTTTTTTTTTTATGGTTGAAATTTACTATACAAATAACATAACCTTACATAAGTATTGTTGTTCATAAACATGACACAGACGTGTCAATATTTTTTATCTAACTTTAAAAAACATTCTCGTAACTTTAGACACGTGCTTCTTTCACACGTTGTTATACAAACTTTCTCAAATTTAAATTTGATTGTGCTATATACAAAAATAAATATCCAATAATTCCATGTTACGAATTCTAAACAAGATTTATTCTAACGCGACAAAATACAGCTTCATTCTCAGAATCCAACTTATCGTTGCACATCAAAGAAAAAATATTTGTATAATCGAGTTTTTTGTTTACGGGTTGACTTTTTTTACATATATGTTTAACCTGTCCTAAAATATAAAGTGTGTTCCCATACTGAAAGGACTAATTGTAGACGTAAAATTGTAGATGCATGGGTAAGGGTTAGGTTACATCGTGATAAACAATGTCATGAAATAAAAGTTATAATTGAAGCTCATATTTTCAGTCTAGCAGTATTTTTGATAACTGTACTGATTCTGGTGTACCTTATGTACATAAAGTAATAATAATATAATCATAATAATATTTTTCATAAGTAATATTATTTTGATGAATATACATGTATTTACATAATATGAACTAGTGCACAAACGTGCTATATATGTAACGATGAATAATACTATAGCACGTTATTTAATATCTTAAATTGCATATAAAGCACGTGTCCTCGTTGGAATGTATACTTTTGAATTATAATGAAATGTGTTAAATATGTTCACAGAGAAGACAAAATTAAATTAAAAAAAAAAAAAAGTTTAAATGCTTATCATTGAAATATTAATTCATATACATATATATATATATTGGCAATAGAATTTCCCATCTCTATCTCCAAGAGCTGATGTATTATATTTGAGTACTTTGAATACCATTTAGCCACGAAATCGTTTGAAATATTTTTTATCATAAGCTCCGTTTCGTCTTTCATATGATACATTAACTCTAAAAAAGAACTATGGGCCAGCATGGTAGATAGGTGTACAAAACAGATTGAAGATTAAGTACAGTTCGAGATAAGGAGGAGGGTGCGGATTGTTCTCTTGAAATGTTTTATTTGGCAGTGCTAGATATTTTTTTATCTGCACTAAAACTTAGAAAATCTAAAATGTGTCATAAAAGATAAGTTCATTTTCTCAAATAATTTGTCTTTATTTATTTTATTTTTTTAAAAAAACAATAACAAAAATTTCTTGCATGTCATATGATTATTTTTTTATTGTTTATTGAATAATTTGTAAAGATGATGTACTATGTACAAATCTTGAATAAAATATTTGTTCTGTTACCTAAATGGTGCTTGAAACGACAAATCGGCCATACTCCTACAAATGTAATATACAAAAAAAAGTAAACGCTTTTTATCCAATAAATTAAATTGACTCTTATTTTTGCAATTGTATTATGCTCAATTATATTAACGCAATAAGACGTTTCTATAGTCATTTTGACCCTCGTGGTTGTATTCAGCTGCTCTAGATTTGTAAAACTTGGTTTGTATTCATTTTTAGTTGTGTGGTATTAATAAAGCCAAATGGAGTAATTTGGTTCGTACCTTGTCTTAAAACGTTGCATCTATTACCCAATCAGATTGCTTAATTTTCATTCGAATTCGCTACCTCACTTAATACCATTCTAAACTGCTATTTTCCAGTATTCTAGACCACGTTTCCACAGACATTTGAAAGACATTGTGATTCACACATACTTGCTATTGTAGATATTGTAGAAAATCTGATAGAGACCTGACAGTGGTCAATATGCCCCACCGAAACGGAGGCCATTTGGCCGAAAAGTGGTAAAACGTGTTATTCAACCGGATAATGCCCGGGCATCGACATTGTCCAATATGTCTCATAGCAAGTCACTCCACACCTACAGACACCGTGCGATTTCTAAAGAGCGCGAACTCCCGAGTTTTTTGTAGGTCTACGTCAGATATCTGGAAGGTATTCGAGCGTAGCACTCCACGCTAATCTTGTATTCTAGCGTCTAATTTGCATCGTGGTTTGGGCAATAGACTCCATTTGGTACTTCTCCTGGAAGAAAAAATTGATTGCTTTAAACATGATTTGTTAAAACCTTGCACAAGATATATTTGTTCAATTCATCGGAAGAAAATAACTTCGGTTTTCATTGTTGTGCCCATCGGTGTCCAATGTTGATGTTGAAAGACAGGCCAAAGAAATCGGACAGGAATTTTTACACTTAATAGATGGGAAATGTACTTGGATACATGAATATGAAAGCAAACCCATTCACGAATTTTACTTTTGCCTTCATTAGGACCGACACTAAACTTTTGCCTTCATTAGGACCGACACTAATTTGTAATGTTGATAGAAGACACATTCAATTGAGTTTTCCACTGAAGAGTATGTATATAATAAACATTTAATCATCTATATATACATGTATATAAACTTATTTATATCTTTATTCACTTATTAAAATGTTTGTTTTATGAAAATAAACGTTTGTCGAAACAATTTTTTTCCAGTCATTTGTAAACATATGGAGGTTATACGACGATTTCAGGCACATGCTGTGAAAGCAAAAGAAGTTTTTCTTTGCTCATTAATGACAAAATGTTTCCGTTACCAAACATTTATCCGAAAGGGTACGATAATGGGTCATCAATGTCAAAAAAATAAATTTATGTTAAGATAATGTCTTATTCTTTATTTATGTTTGTATTCTTTCCAAAGAAATAAATGTTATTTATGACACTGTATGACTTATGAGCTTTCAAAATGGAAGACTTCACAGACAAATTGAACAAGTCATTTAATTATACTTCACAACCCGAGGCGATAAACTTACTGTGCGAAATGTTGAATGACATAGTTTCATACAAGAGGTTCGTTCTTATCAAGTATTCATCTAATTTGAATGTGAATGTCTGTGACGGGCATTACATGTACGTAGAAAGTTCTAGAAATTCTATTACAATTTCCAAAAGAAATGTCTTAAGGCAACTTGGCGCTGTGCACATAAAATAACATTTTTTATCAGCGCCTGTGATGTAATCTTTTATAAATGTCCCTGACATTAACCTATAAACAGAAATAGAAAAATTAACATTCCTTCAAGCCAAACGCAATATCTTTAAATCAAGGCAACATGACAAGTAGGTATTAAGCATCACTGCTGTTTAATGCGATAAATATCTTTTCAAAGATAGATACATTAGAAAACAAGAACTATCTATCTTACTGCAGACACAATCGAAGTTTGGAAGTCAGTGATCGATTATACTTTACTTAGTTTGCAATGTTTATGTTTGTCTACGAGGGTGTTCAAAATATTCATGGACTCGTTCATAATTTGGAAATTATTCAATCAATCTATATGAAACGTGCATTGTTGAAAGGACAATTATCAAAGAAACAGATGCATACCAACATTATTAATGAAATAATAAGAACAGGGTACAATGGTAACAAAACTAATTTACATGTTATCTAATCGGCGCACAGCATGACAATCTTGACGTCAGAAATATAATTGTAGATCTTCTATATTTCAGTAAATCACTGGAAATGAAGTCATAGTTTTTGCTGGAATATTATGTACATTTTTAATTGTATTATTTTGATTAAATAGTAAGGACATCATCAGTAATGGGTAACTTAGTGAGAATATCAAATACTCATTTAGATAAATAAGAAAGATTTTAGTGGTACATGTATTTTATAAAGTGTCTAAAACGACATTAGAAGCATGGAATGTAATGTATGACATAAGAACCATGGAATGGAATGTATGTCATTAGAACCATGGAATGGAATGTACGACATTAGAACCATGGAATGGAATGTACGACATTAGAACCATGGAATGGAATGTACGACATTAGAACCATGGAATGGAATGTACGACATTAGAACCATGGAATGGAATGTATGACATTAGAACCATGGAATGGAATGTACGACATTAGAACCATGGAATGGAATGTATGACTTTAGAACCATGGAATGGAATGTACGTCATTAGAACCATAGAATGGAATGTACGTCATAAGAACCATGGAATGGAATATACGTCATAAGAACCATGGAATGGAATATACGACATTAGAACCATGGAATGGAATATACGTCATAAGAACCATGGAATGGAATGTACGTCATTAGAACCATGGAATGGAATGTACGACATTAGAACCATGGAATGGAATGTACTCATTAGAACCATGAAATGGAATGTACGACATTAGAACCATGGAATGGAATGTACGTCATTAGAACCATGGAATGGAATGTACGTCATAAGAACCATGGAATGGAATATACGTCATAAGAACCATGGAATGGAATATACGACATTAGAACCATGGAATGGAATATACGTCATAAGAACCATGGAATGGAATATACGTCATAAGAACCATGGAATGGAATATACGTCATAAGAACCATGGAATGGAATGTACGTCATAAGAACCATGGAATGGAATGTACGCATTAGAACCATGGAATGGAATGTACGACATTAGAACAATGGAATGGTATATACGTCATAAGAACCATGGAATGGAATATACGTCATAAGAACCATGGAATTGTATATACGTCATAAGAACCATGGAATGGAATATACGACATTAGAACCATGGAATGGAATATACGACATAAGAACCATGGAATGGAATATACGTCATAAGAACCATGGAATTGTATATACGTCATAAGAACCATGGAATGGAATATACGACATTAGAACCATGGAATGGAATATACGACATTAGAACAATGGAATGGTATATACGTCATAAGAACCATGGAATGGAATATACGTCATAAGAACCATGGAATTGTATATACGTCATAAGAACCATGGAATGGAATATACGACATTAGAACCATGGAATGGAATATACGTCATAAGAACCATGGAATGGAATATACGTCATAAGAACCATGGAATGGAATATACGACATTAGAACAATGGAATGGAATGTACGTCATTAGAACCATAGAATGGAATATACGTCATAAGAACCATGGAATTGTATATACGTCATAAGAACCATGGAATGGTATATACGACATTAGAACCATAGAATGGAATATACGACATAAGAACCATGGCATGGAATATACGTCATAAGAACCATGGAATGGAATATACGTCATAAGAACCATGGAATGGAATATACGTCATAAGAACCATGGAATGGAATATACGACATAAGAACCATGGAATGGAATATACGTCACAAGAACCATGGAATGGAATATACGTCATAAGAACCATGGAATGGAATATACGACATAAGAACCATGGAATGGAATATACGTCATAAGAACCATGGAATGGAATGTACGACATTAGAACAATGGAATGGAATATACGACATAAGAACCATGGAATGGAATATACGTCATAAGAACCATGGAATGGAATATACGTCATAAGAACCATGGAATGGAATGTACGTCATTAGAACCATGGAATGGTATATACGTCATAAGAACCATGGAATGGAATATACGTCATAAGAACCATGGAATGGAATATACGTCATATGTACCATGGAATGGAATGTTCGTCATAAGAACCATGGAATGGAATATACGTCATAAGAACCATGGAATGGAATTTACGTCATAAGTACCATGGAATGGAATATACGTCTTAAGAACCATGGAATGGAATATACGTCAGTTAAGGTTCTCTAGAAACGTGAATTTTGTGAATTGGTTTATAAGGTATATTTAGCAAGACGCAACTCAATGAAAATCAAAAGTTTCATTTCAATGCACATTTTTTTTCAGAAATCTATAAAACGTTCGAAATAAAAATAACAAATTGTCGATATATTTGACCTTGACCGTTTGGCAGAAAGAAGATCACAAATTTGAAATAGAAAATCACTCTTTTTAATTTCACTGCATAAATTGTGTTCGTTCTTTTCGAATACACTATGAGTGAACGCATATGATTGAGGTTAAAATGAAAGAGACGATCAGAATTACTACATAACTGTATATAACTATAAAAGATTTAGATTATGAGATTCCAGTAGATCCATCAAATTCATGGTGGAATAAAAAAAATGAAAAGAAATTGCGATCAAACGGAAACATATCGTGTCATACATGTACACATATGTATAAAATCATCTAGCGCCTGATGTGTTAGAAAGCAAAATATACGAAAAAAGGCTTTTAGAGTAATATTAGATATGTACATTTATTGTAATAATATAAATTATAAATATCAAGAACATTATTTTTTTGTTGTTGTTTTTATTCTTCTCTTCTTTTTCTTATCTTTATCTCGTTCATCCCATTACTACATTTTTTGTGAATAAACAAAATTGCCATATCAATTCTATAATTTAGATTCTGATCAAATATAAATGTTCATGTTTAAATGACATCGTTTATACGAGTTAAAATTCAGTTACATTGGTACGATAGCGTTAATACTAAAGTTCTCATCCAAGAAGAAAAATATTGTAGATAATTTTGGTTATTTTGTAGGGCTACAATACTGCAAGACTGTAATGTTATCCACATGATCGTCTTATATAGGGAATGAATTACATTTATTTGTAGTTGTTGCCTGAATTACATTCACAAAGCAACGTCAATCTTGCTATTTGCCGTGTGTAAACAGCGGCTTAACAGGGAATGAATAAGTAAAAGAAAGGGAGACAACTCTATCAAATTGACTATTTGATAATAAAATCTATTTTATAATACCAAATTTGAAATAAAAATGTTTGGTGAAAATTTTATCAAAATGATCAACAAATAGTAATATCAATGTTCATATATTTACTCTTTTAAATTGTTCCTTTATTTTGACAAAAATGTCTGCGTATGCTATGTTGATATAGTCTTCATAATGTAACAATGAAGTAATTTGACTTTCCCTTTATTAAATGGAAATATTTAGTTTAATCTTATTTGTTTTAGGTTGACTGGGAAACAACTGCTAACAACTTTCACTAACCATTCTCAATGATGAGCGAGTATTTTACGTCTGGGAAGTTTATGAAAACCCTTGACCCAAAGGACTTTGAACACACAGTTATCGGACCCGCACTGGGATACGTTACCACTGGGATACGTAACCACGGCACCCTCAATGTGATATGTAGCACCCCTGTATTAGGTGTGCCAGCCCTGCATATCAGAGACGATAATTAAAAAAGTACCGTGACAGGGTATATTTTAAACTTGAAAGATATATATCACCAATTGACCTTGACTGGCATTATGTAATAAATCGGAGATTTAAAATATACACAATTTAGAATCAGCTTAACTTAAATAACCTTTCCATATATTACCTTATCATTATAATCACTCATTTTGATAGGATGATTATATCGTTGTGTTAAAATTGAAAGGATCAAGCATAATCGTACATAACCGTAAAATATAATGAAGTTGGAGAAATAGTTTATTGTTAATGTTTTACCCTTGATAAATTGAAAATGTTAGCCAAGAAATCAAATGTATCCTTTTCAGTTAAATAAAGATTGAACGACTACAGTGGATATTATGAAGTTCATTTACATTGAAATTGTTATTTCCTGACGGAGGAACACCAAACATTGGAAATATAATATTAATTGACATATCAACATATCAATCATGGACAAGTGATTGAATGTGGTTGATAACAGATAATGGTTTTATTCAAATCAAATTAAGATCCTCAAAATGAAAATATCAAGCAATCGATGGTAGTCATTTAATGCTTTCACACTAATAAAACATGTTAAGTATAAGAAAATACGTGATGATTCTACTTATCCTTTTTAAGCCTAAGTTGAGAATACAAATTCATTCACCAGTTGCTTCTCTAATCGGCGGGAAGTCATTATACAGTCAAACCTGTCTTTAGCGGTCAGGCAAGGGAACAAAAGAAAGTGACACTGAACAGAGGTGGCCGCTAAATGAAGGCCAAACATATAAAAAGATATACTTTAGTAGTATGGAAAACTGACCGCTACTTACAGGTTGACCGCTTAATACAGGTGGCCTCTAATACAGGTTGAACTGTATTTTGTAAGTTAACATCTTACTTTTATTGACAGTTGCATACTAATCATCAATATAGTGATGGTTGTTTAGTCCGGGGGGACTTGGTGTGTTTTGTTCCCAGTAACACAGCGGAAACAGGTTGTAAATCAGTAGTTCTTCAGATATATTATCTCGATTTTGGAAACGATATTTCGAAAGTTTAATATATTTGACACTGTCTAGTTGATCTCTTACCAAACCCCTGATACTTTCCATGTGGTGAAACTGAATATTTACCTATTTTTTCAAATACATTTTTCGCAATCTTTTCATATATATTAGTGTTTTCTAGTCCAGTTTGCTTACACTTGATTAGTTTTATCTGCATCGATATACATTTTATAGTAATACAATAAAACACTATTCAGTCTGTCAAATGACTTAAGAATCTTGAACTGACTGTCATATTTCAAAATATGATATGTATTTCCGATTTACTTGACATTGCATTAAATATGTGGTATCCTCATGAGCGTAAAGGCACACAATGGAATTTGAAATAAAAACTTGTTTATTCCGACTTGTAAACTTCTATGAAATTGATACACTTCACCGATTTTATTAACTCTGATGATTGAAATATTCACCTGATGCCGAATGCTCATCTCTTTAAAAGATTTTTCGTTTAGCACCACTAATTTTTTTTTTTATCTAAACAGCAGCAGGCAAATGAAACGAGAAGAATTCAGGCATATCTACGGCATGATCCTAATATGACAGCAGTGTTATATCTGATTCAATTAGACATAGTCTTCGAATAACTGAAATTCTATCGAAGGAACGTTAACACACACACACACACACACACCAATGATGCATATTGAAGATACCATTTCTAGATCACAACTGAATTCACTTTGTCAAAAACGATATATACCGTAATCGATATCTATCGCAGTATATCTCATTTTCAGTTATTAATCGAGATTTCTCAAAGATATATGTATATGACTTTGTGCCCTAGAATAACTTCCGGAAACTGACAGAACACATCAGTTATATTTTTTCTTGAATGTATTTACATTTCATTTACCAAGAAAAGTTGTACATTAGTAAAACACTTGACCAGAATCGGTGGCACCTACTCATATATACACATTGAACATGAATGATTAATATAAACGTATCAATCTGAAAGCTTATCATAATATAACAAGACAGTATAAATGGAAAAACTATGAATAGATGATGGGCAAATCTGAAAGCAAACACTATTTTAGTTGTTATATACATGTACATGAATATGAATAAAATGTATTACACTGGAATTCATGGTAGAGTAAATAATTTGAAGGTTAAATTTAATTGCAATGTATTAGATTAGGTTTGTACATGAATGCCATTAGAGTCGTAAAATGTGATTTTATTTCAGAAATATGATGTGTAAGACTAAAAGTAAATCAAATAGCAATTATAATCCTAAAATTTAATTATGATATTATCCACTTGTATTCCACCTATCATTAAATTGTGATCATGGTCCATGAAGTGATTGTTAGAATTTTATAGTCACTTCAATCCTTTGTAGATGTAGAGCAAAATAGTCTTTAACTAAATCAGTCAGTGGATGCTTGGATCCGCACTGTAGTCCTTTTAAGCATTTCAAGGCCACTATTATAATTTATTGTTGGATGATTTATCTTAATTTCTATTTAGCAATACTTCTTGACATACGACGTTTTTTTTAATGATTATATATTTATTGCAAAAAATAAGATTGTCGATACATTTTTGACAGGGTAACTTTCTACGAATTTTTTTATTAACCCTCGTATTAAGAGACAGACCGGTCGCAGTGAATCCGCTCCGGATTCGGGAGGTCGTGCGTTTGATCCCATGCCGCTACAGGCTAAATCACTTGGCTGGCTATTAAAAGGGTAGTTCCAGGATCGGTTGGCCGTTGTCAGGATAATTTGACTGAGTGAAATAGTACACTACTTGTCTATTGCTTGAAATCGCAGTGCGACAGCATATAGACATAAGTCCACAAGTGAATGAAATACTGTCGGAAGGACACCCCCCTAAAAAAATAATTAATAAATAAAAAAAACTGGAGACAAATGTATACTTCTGTATGAACAAGGAGATAAAGTTAGAAGGAGTGGAAGGCAGAGTGAGCGAATGCATCTGCAGCAACTTTTTCTTTAAAAAAAAAAAAAATAAATAAAAAAAAAAAAAAAAAAAAAAATATATATAGCATAATACGAATATTGTAAATATCAAACACACTGACTTCAACGCTTTATGTTACCATAAAGGACGAAACGACTAGATATGACCATTGTCTTAACATAGGAAAGGCGTATGCTGACGTAAACTGAAAGAGATGAAAAATAAAACAACAACAACAAACTTGAGCACGTCAGTCAGCTTTATTCAGTGCCTTAGGAGATGAGTTTTATATTATTAATATTATTGTTGTTGTTATTGTATCTGGTGTTTCTGTTGAAATGAATAGAATTATACTATTTAAACCTCCCTTTCTCATCAATTGCTACGTTGTATGATATCGGAGTAACGTTCAACACAAAACTGTTTTAACATGTTACAATTATATTTAGTTTCCTAAATGAGACCTACCATTTTATTTTAAATATTTCATACGACAAAGGAAAGGATCTCTCTAGCATCTACATGCAATCATAGCGCGCTCAGCAGTTGTAGAAAATATGTATGCAGGAAAATGTGTGCAAAGTATAATGTATGAGTTATTTGAACACAGGTGTTGATTGGTGACTCGGGCTTAACATTCTTCAAACATATTTGACAAGACACAATATACATCATGGTGTATGTAGTAATACCACAACCAATGCAAAATATCTTGAAGTTAAATTGTAAAGGTTAAATGAACATTTCGATACCGGCATAAATTAAACTAAAATAATTGTTTAGTTAAGTATAACATTCACAATGTTAAAAATGTGCAAAAATATTGAGTTGAAATTGTACATGGTAACAGGTTTTAAAATTATGATGGTAATCAAGAAGTATTTTGAAATTGAGTGCATCATGAAACCACAAGTCTACAACCTGATCATGAAGTGTAGCAGCATTATATCTGTCTCAAGTAGACACATCGACCATTTGACTCATATACTGTCCATAGGACTTAAAACTACAAAAGTAATTAACGCGCAAAAGCTTACAGATCCAAGAAATATTTGAAATGTATGTGTGTGTGTGTGTTTTATTAAAAGGACATAGTACAAATACATAAACGAGCGCAGCGATATTCATTTAAATATCTTTATTAAAAAAGATCACCACCTCCCATTAGATTTAGAAAAGAACGCTGCTTTTATAATACACATACAAATAAAATACAATGCAAATTAATACTTCTGTCTGTCTGTCTGTCTGTACGTCTGTCTGTCTCTCCCTCTCTCTGGAATTACAATCGAAGCCATTCAGACAATTGTTGACTTCGAAAAAGATCAACTCTAAACATGAAATGTCTATCGCTTCTGGATATCTATGAAAATGTGTCTCACAAAAAGAACGAATGACATATATGTCTATATGACTCAAAAGAAAAACAAATATATCATTAAGCGCATGTGAAAAGCAATCTGGCTAGACAATGATGATCAATGTATCTATTTGTAAGTAACCTCTTTTTTCCCGTATAATAAACAGATATTGGCAAACTGTTTTGATTCTTCTTCAGACGTTTGTATAATCAAGATCATTGCTTTATTCATTTTAAAACTACGTATACGTCAGCAAAATAGACCCTTAAGAAATTAAAAGAAACACCAAGGAAATGCCAAAGGGGTCTGGCACGAAAAGTGAATCATATATCACTATATATAATACAAGGGATAACACTCTCGATTAACCTAGATTCATACCCACCTTGAAAAAATGCCAATATCTCAGTCGTTTTGCCGGTATTCGTGGACCAGTAGTAACATATTTGACTACGGATCCGAAAGGTTTAGATTCGAACCCATTTGGGTGAAATGTTTTTCATGAGCTTTCAGGTCGTGAAGAACTATCAAATCCAGGAGTTGTCGAGAGGGATAATAACATGTTCTAAGAACTTATTTCCTATTTGGCGTACAAATAAAGAGGTTTTTCAGCAAGAGAATATCAGGCCTTTTACGTTTCCAAACCAGACATATGATAGAGTGGGAGGTCTTGGGTTCGATATCCGGCCGCAATTTGCCAGAGTCATAAAAATGGTACTAGTATAGCTCCCTTGTTTGACGCTCAGCATATAAGGGTACTTTCAGAATTTGTTGGTTGGGTGTCAGGATAATGTAATTCGATGTGGTATCATGCCACATGGCTACGACGTTATACTGCAGTGTGACAAATGACTGAAATTATGTCGGCGGGATGCAAAATCCAAGCAAAAACAAACAACTTGTGCAACTATTTTGTCGTTTTCCGTTTCTTACCGACGCTATATAATTACAGATAAACTAAGATTCGTATAACAAAATAACTTGTAATTGGTTTGTTAATGAGCTAACAATAAAATTTTTAAATCAATAATTATACTATAAATAGCGAATTAAGCTATTATCAATACCCCTGCCATTCCTCACTAAAATCCTGAGAATATGTTAAAATTGATACAAATCTTCCAAGAGTATTTCCTAAACCAGACAGCATTTCCGAGAAATGTAGACTTGGACAAAAAATAACTATAGGCATGAAATGTTCATCGATCTTCGCTATCTACGAAACGAAAGTCTCAATAAGGGTATCAAATAAATAAAACAGTACTGACATATAATTAGATGCAGAAGACAGCATGTCTGGCCATTTTTATTAAATTTAAATTCATGAAAAATAGTTTTTATAACAAGGCATTTTTCCAAACTATACAGGTGTTGATTTCACAATATTGTTAAAAAAATATATTCTTTCAAATTTGATAATATAGACCATTTCATTCCGAAATGAGACGTAAATCTAAGAAAATCAACGAGTACTTCCCAAACACCTATTCTACAGGCTGGTATAAAATTTTAACAATTTGATCAATGGGGAAAAAACACACACTTGAGATTTTCCCCAGTCACTGATTGGTCAGTAGCGAATATTACCGGGTATTGCCGGGTATTGCCGGTGAGATAGTCTATTGCATAATGTTTTCTACAGAGGCATTGTTAAATATTAGAGTTTCATGAAACACATGGATTGTCTATTGCCATCGAAAGATTTTAAAATATCTCAAAACATTTTCTTTCGGAACTTTTGAAACATAATATTATGGCTTGTCAATTATCTTCACTGTTGGTTGATGCCGGTTTTTAGATTGCCGTTGTTGAAATATGGCCATATGGGTAAAATGTACTACTATCAATTCTGAGATTCAATGACCTTGACGGCTTCTAAAAAAGTGTCGGAGAAGTCATTCGTCAAATTCTAGCTGAGGACCTCAGACAATAACTTTCAGCGTGGATGTCTAGCCGAGGAAAGTGCGTTGAAATTTCGCAGAAATTTTGAAACCCAAATAAGTGTTAGATTTCTTGTTTCTTCCAGACAAAAAAATAACATCAACTGTTACATTTTTTCATGTAAAATTATGTTTGTTCCGCTCAACCTGTCATAACATACATGTATCCATGAACGTAGTGTGTTGAGAGTGGATAAGGGTTTTATAAACTTTTCTACTGCAATCAATGTAGTCATATGAGTCAGTTCCAGGTTTGAAATAACATTAAAGATAAATTTAAAATATGCTACTCGTGTCAAAACTTCTTGATCACGCCTCGTATATTTCAAATTTCTCAGAAAAAAATGATGAAATATCATAAATTTTCACTTTCTGTAACATTTACGGAACGCTTTTACACGTTCTTTTGTCAATAATCTTCATATATAGTTCACTGATGTGCATTTCTTACTGTATGTGCTTACTTCGCAAGCTTGTCGATTGATGTGTATAACAGCGTTCATTTATGTAGTTGTGTCTGCACTGGGTTCAGAGACTCGGACGTGATAATTTCCCTCTGCGCTTAATCACAGCATTCGAGTCAAAATTCATAAATTTTAGAGAAATCTGTATTTTTTAAGCCCGTTGGCAAACTGCTATTTCTAATATCGTAATATGTCTCGAATTTTAGCTAGTACTACTGCAAGCACAAGCCATTAAAATATTGTTAATTTCACATTAAATGTCCATTAAAAAGTAAAAACCCATTAATTTCCCCGTTAATCCCACATTAATTCTTGCGGTAATCTATTTAACAGGAAAACATATTTTATTGGGTAACACCTTTAAAATACCATGAAAATATCCTTTCAAATGGCATGAATATGGCTAAAAACATCATTAAATATGAAAATTTATTAACCGAAAAAAATAAAGGTCCATGAATAAGTCACGGTTAAGTAATTTGTATCTTGTATCAGATATTTAATGGCAATTACATTACGTTAATTTTCACTAAAGTAAATTGATATATGTTATAGCATGACAATGCCGCATACTTTAAAATAAAACCCAATGAAAAGCAGACGTCATTGCATTGTCTGTATAACCCATCAAAATCTATATGTAGTAATTTAATGGCCATTTAATGTCAGAGTATGTTGTTATTAAATGAACATATACTTTATATAGTTTTAACAGTTACCTCCCCTGTTTGTAACATGGTAAATGAAGATATAGCTTATTTATTCCACCTCATGGCAAGTAAAATCGATTTTCATTGAAAATTCAGACTTTTTTAGTCAAATAAATGTACATCGTTTGAAATTTGTCATCAGGAGTTAAAAATCAAAATAGTTGATCGAAGAATTCTTTCAAAAGGAGAGGAAGATGTACAAAAAAGAAAGCATTATGGTAAAAACAGAATGCATCAATGAGGTAGGTAGATAGTTATCCAATATTAACAATAAAATACACTTGTAACTTTTGAAAAGAATATATTGATTAAAGGAATATTAAGAATCAACATAAACTAAATTCCTGTTATTACATATTAATTGCTTGGATGTTTAGATTTCCCCAGTACTTACTTATGGTATATGATACTTGATCCAAATGTTTTACTCCTGTTTTAGTTCTGGAATAAATTTACTCTTAGTGTACATGTATTTAACACATTTTGTTTTCATAATTAAGTTCTGTACCTAAAATTATACATAATTTCAATAATAACTGGTCACAATGTTTTTTTACATCAAACCTATACAATAAGTTCAAATTTTAAGCTTTCTTTCACACAATCCTTTAATCACTTTTAATGGTAATTTAATGGCACTTAAATACAACTGTGTATGTTTCTGCTCACAGCCATTAAAAAGTTTAATGGAACAAAATCACACCATTAGAAATCGAAGCGCTCAATGCGCTGAGAGATGGCAGCCGGATTAACAGGAAAAAAAACTGTGATTCTTCATTATTGATACAATAGAGGCAAAAACCACATGACGCAAAAACTCCACACACTCTCCTGCAACTATAGTCGGTAGTAAGACAATCGAATACGCACTCTGTTTGTTACAAAACAATCCGGAATTAGGGTCATGAACCTGATTGTATGAACTTCAGAAGTAGGTCATGCTCTAGGACCCGATTTATATACACTCTCTACTGTTACTTAAGCGTAGAACTTGACCAGGAACTTGATATTTTAGATACTTGAATGTTTGTTTCTATTTCAAAGTTAAGAAATGCTCTGGGAGAAACTCGCTTTCATGCAAAATTACGCGTGATCTACTTTAGGTTAAATACAGACATTCGAAGCGCTATGTCTTTCTTTTTACAGGAGTAGATCTTCAAGTATGTGAAATGGGTTGTTGTTCTGATTTATAAGTGTCACGGATATATTGTTCACGCTTGAAAATGGATGTTTACAGAGGAAAATAACACGTTTACAAACAACAGCACATGAATAGCGGTTACGGTTATGAATAAAAGGTCTGCGTACCATATTCCATTCGTATTTGTAAGTGCAGAATCGCATTGCTTGGATCTTCACTAAGCGCGGAGAGGTACAGTTAAACTTGTCATGGCAAATATGCAAATTAGCAAGGACAGCATCGCCTGGTAATCTACTAAAGACGGCAAGCTGCCGTCTAAAAACACTGAAAATATAATGTCCTCTAAGAAGTACTGACTTTAAATAATGACTCTTAGCCTTCAAAGTTAAACCATGATTTTAAGAGAGTTTTTATATGTATATGCTGAGTGCCAAGCAAGGGAGCTATAACAGTACCATTTTCTACGACTTTGGTATGTCGCGGCCGGGGATTGAACCCACGACCTCCCGCTCCCGCGGACGTTCTAACCACTCGGCCACCGGGGATGGTATTCGTTCACAGATAGTCATTGACAAAGAATTTAGGTAAAATAATGGGTGGTTTCCCCGTCACAGATGGTATTGAAACTATATTTAGACTGATAACAAATATCTTAAGATTCATTCACTTTTCCCGCATGCGCTAACTTCATAGGATGACTTACTACTACTACTCACTACTCTGAACTGTTGAAGACGCCATGTTGCTAAACGTGTCCTTCGGGGATATCGTGTTCTAAATTTATCGGATTTCGTCGAAGTACGTTTTCGAAAATTGCGTTTTCTTGTGCAATGTGATTTACAAGTTCCGCGTTTATTTTCAGGAAACAAAGATTTCACCAGCATTAACAAGGAAGAGTAGATAATATTTTTTTTAAATTTGTTCCGATCATCTGTGAACAAGCTGCTTTAAATCTTTTGCACATGTTTTGTATGATTATGTAGAGTATAATTTTATTCGTACCTTCGCCAATTTTTAAGGTCTGTCGAGATATAACAGTCAGAAATAAAAAGAAAATGTACACATTTTGTCGATAACCCTCGTATAATGATACTTATCAAAGCGCTGATAGCGCTGAGAGAACAGTTTCTTTTCATGTGTTGATGTCGAATTTCTTTTGATTATCAAAGTTAATTAATTAAACGAAGATTAAAATTTCAAGCGATGCCCATACACTCAGTGTTATAAACCCGCTTTAACTTTTCATAAACAAAGTAATTACAAGAAAAGATTAATACACCATTTGCTTCAATGACCTGCTAACAATAAGCACATTACACCCTTACTCTCCCAATTTCTTTTGACTACAGTATATAAGATTTAAATTAATATGTGTATCTTAAAAGGAAGCAAATCTAAAACAACACACTTTCATTATTTTTTATGTATGTTTTTTTTTTCATTTCATTTTATATACACATGTGCTAAATTAAGGTAAATTGATGATATTAATATTGCAAAAAATATATTCAAAACAGATAAAAAAATATTCCTCAGCCCGGAATAAACCAGCAGCAATATTATTATTATTGACAAACTTTCCAATGATGGTTCAAAATATCTCCGAATTAATTGCAATCTTTTTTGCTTGCCCATTCATATTCATTTTCTTCATTTTGTTTTCAACACGTTTTCTCCAGCATCGATTATTAATTTTAATTTAGTTTTTAATTTCGTGATGGAAGTTTTTTTAAAATAAACATGGAAATTACCACCGATTAGTAACAAGATAGAAAACACAATTTGGGACTTTACCTCCTAAAACTAAAAAGGAGGGAAATGTGTATAAATAGAGCTCCGAAATACTATCCGATGCAGAAATGTGTGCTACCACAGAAACACGTTTCAAGCAGCCCTAATAAAAAACAACAAGGCTAATTTTGATGCAAAGCATTACAGACGCCGCCCATGTTTTTGAAGAGCAAAACCATTTCAGAATATTTAATAACATATGCATTTACATATTTCCAGCACTACATCATAACGAGCTTACATACTACCTGGGACAGTCAATTGCACATGTCCGATACGGCCAGATATATTGCAACGATGTTACTGTTTATATTTATACACTTTCTACAATATACTTGACTAAGAATTGGGGGTCCGGGGGTTCTTCTCTTTTTTCTTCTTTTATAGAGGGAACCCACCGCCTCTCCACCCTTCCACCATCAGTGCATGTTCGAAATTGTTAACCTCACTGTACTAAAACAATGATATATAATATATAATTATTAATAATATTAATACAAATATTTACTCATACCGGAAACACAACTAATCATTTAAGCTATAACCACAATCTTACAAATATTATACACTGCTTCAAGGCAGTCTTTGGCAACGAGTAATCTACTAACTACTTGTTCACTAAAGTGGATTAATACCCCCGCAATACCTGCTTTGAAAATGATGAAGTTATTAGATTAAGAAAAGATGAAAAATTAAATTTTTACAATAATTTTTTTTTTCCAGATTTTGCCGGTTACACAGGTGCAAACCCAGGATATGGAAAAGTAATTAGCCCTTATATTTGGTAAACGCATTAAACGTGTCCCATATCTGGATTCGATTTCAGGTCTGTCACTCACCACTCCTGTTTACCGACTTATTATATTTTCAACATAATGGTCAAGTAGAAATTTTCGTAACAGCTTTCTCAGCAACTACTTATCACAGTTCTTGATATTGGTACACAGCTAAAAATGTGGTCCCATATCAGTGAATTGATTCAGGTTTCGCTCAATACTTCCTGTTACCGACTTAGTTAAATTTTGACATAATGGTCAATGCTAGGACATTTCGTAACGTTTTTCTCAGCAAACTACTTATCACAGTCTCTTGATATCTGGAAGGCATTAACACGTGTCCATGATATACCAGTGGATTTGATTTTGTCTGGTCGAATCATATCCACTTCCTGTTTATCTGAAGTTTAATTTTCACATAATGGTCAATATGTAGACATTTTCGTAACAGTTTCTCACAACTACTTATGACAGTCTCTTGATATTTGGTATACATTAACACGTATCACATACTGATGAATTCGATTTCAGGTCTCTTGCTCATCCATTTCCTGTTAACTGACTAGTTTAATTTTTGACATAATGCAATGATAGAAATTTTCGTAACGGTTTTTCTCAGCAACTACTTAATACAGTCTCTTAGATATTGGTATAACAGCAGTTACCAATGTCTATACCATGGGATTTGATATTCTGTTTGTCGCTCTCACTGTCGTGTAATTTGGCTGAACTACTGTGGCTCTCCGTTTGATAGCTCCTGACTTTCATCTTGTAAAACTTACACTTCCTCTTATTGTGCATACTATTTATGTAAGGCAAGGGCAATAACCTAAATACTACAGATAGACTTGCTTCTTGTACATTGCACTTCTTTATTGCTTCTTGACCATTGTATGAAATTGTTTTGAATTCCAACCAGTTCTTTTCAAGTAATGCTATGGACAAGGAAAAGTAACAAAGGGAAATAACTCTGTAATTACTCTAGATAGAGTTATGGTTCTTGTGCACTGCACTTCCTCATATTGTGGTTGACCATTGTATGAAATTGTTTTGAAATCCAACCAGTAGTTTACAAGTTATACTCTGGACAAGGAAAAATAACAAAGGGCAATAACTCTGTAATTCCTATAAATAGAGTTATGGTTCTTGTGCACTGCACTTCCTCTCATTGTGCTTGACCATTATATGAAATTGTTTTGAAATCCAATTAGTACTTTACAAGTTATACTCCGGACAAGGTTACAAGTTATACTCCGGACAAGGAAAAAATACAAAGGGCAATAACTCTGTAATTACTCTAGATAGAGTTATGGTTCTTGTGCACTGAAATTGTTTTGAAATCCAACTTGTACTTTTCAAGTTATGCTCCGGACAAGGAAAAGTAAAAAAGGGCAATAACTCTGTAATAAGTCAAGATGGAGTTATGGTTCTTGTGCACTGCACTTCCTCTCCATGTGCTTGATCCTTGTATGAAGTTGTATTGAATTCCAACTTGTGGTTTTCAAGTTATGCTCCGGACAAGGTAAATGCAACGGACCGCAGGACCGACCGACCGACCGACCACCGGGTGACTCCTATAAACCCCCCCCCCCCCCCCCCCCAAACTTCGTTTCGGGGGTATAAAAATCACCGCCGTACAACCATTTATCAAAATTGTGTTTCCCGATAGACTCATTTTGAGAACAAACATCATGCTATTCTAATTAAAACACACACACACGCGCGCGCGCGCGCGTGTGTGTGTGTGTGTTGAAACCGAATCATTAACATATTATACACAAACATGATGTGGCATATTAATCATATTTTTAAATATATATGATGATCAAAGCTGAATGTAATGCATACAAAAACTAATACATAATAATAAAAGGGATTATGAATTAATACATTTATTTCTTCACGTCCGTCGTAGGTAAGTGATTGATAAAAAATTAAAATAAAAAATAAAAATGTATACTGGCTCGTAAATTTGTAAGAGCTATTGGGTTGTTATCCTATACCAAAAGTTTGCTAAATAACTGTTTATGAATTGAAAAAAGATGATTAGATAACTATTACAGTACGAAGGTTTTTTTTATTATATATATATATATATATATATATATATATATATATATGGCTATACATGTAAATGAATATTGGGGGTGGGGAGAGTTTATGATTAATCAACATGTTTAGATACTGTGCGATTATCTAATTTCCCTCAAATACCCAGAAAATATTCGTATCTCTTAAAACATGTTTACATAATCTGTTAATCTGTTCATGGGAGTCATGAATTGTACGTATAACAACGTGCAAAAATATAATTACATATATTACCATGTTTTTTTCCTGTTCATTTTTCACTTGACTTTTCCATGAATAAAGATTATAGCTTCGCCTCAGTAAGAAAGTATTTCATTAAATTTTGATAATTACAAGGAGTGGCAAAGGTTCAGATGTAAATAGTGCAATATAATAATGTGGTGTTCCTAAATATAAACATTTCGCAGTTTCACAATCATTAACAGAATATTCTATGTGGTCGTTGCAAAAGTAAAACTGAAGAAGAACTTACAAACAATTTAGGATGTTCCGTTTGAAAGCTGACCTCTGACTTTCTTAGGTTATTCTAAAAACAATAGGTCTCATTGGGAAATACATTTCATTTCCATTTAAAGAGACGTACTCGAAACCAAACTGACATATAAAAAAGAACCTGTCCTTAGCTAGTATCACTCTGTGAATACAAATAAAGGCATTTGCTTCTTGAATGAGAGCATTTCTAAATATGTTTCCGTTAACTTAAAATTCAGCGTGTTAGAGGAACCGTAAATAGATTCCACCGTGGTTTAGTCGGGCTGAGTTAAGGTTTTGTCATATTATCCTGTCATTATATGATATGTTGATCAATAGACAAAAGAAATGTACGAGTATCCTTGTCACGAATTTGATATACAGCGAACAGGGACCAAACCAATAACTTGGCGGTAACATGAACTTGATGAACAGCTGTACCTTGCAGGTCGTTTGAAACGTCTACCTCCATGACTCCAGCTTAATTCATTTATTTCAAAGCAGGTTCGTCCAAAAGTTCGTTCTATTCATCCTCTTTGATGGGATGTGATTTATAGTATAACCCGGCGTTACTGGCCTGCAAGAAATCTTTTTCACGGTGGAAAAGGTAACATATTATCTCCGATGATGTATGATGCAATAAATTTTAAGTCTTTCATAGAATAAATAAAAGATAATTGTTGGTTTGAGTAGAATATATTTTTTAAAATTCATCTTGAGGAGGAAAACTAAAGTTTTTTTTAACTGGTTTGGCAGCCGAAAATGATATTCCACTGAAACTAACATTTTTTATGTTTCCTGTATTTTTATTTCACTAATGTTACCCTTTTAATCCACAGAAACTCCTTAGAAAAAAATATTCATTGTTTGTGAAATAGATATAAATTAAACGATATTATTACATGAACTTATCTTTTTTTTTTTAATTTGAAACTACATCCAAATGGTTTGTTCTTATCAATAACTGTAAATAACTGCTGTAAATAACTCCTATCTCTGTAATACGAGTACTCGTATAACTCCTGTTTATCTAGATACACTGTCAATTGTTATATTTCTGCACTAAAACTGTTATTCTCTAATTTGACCTATCAGTGTAAGCACTGTGTCTGTTTAATGTAGGAACATATGGAACAGAATATACCAGAACAATAGTATCTTATTTCTACATTTACCCACGAAACACATAACTTATAACAAATCACAACAAAACAAATATGTTTAAAGGATACAAGCTGAAAATGATAATGAATGAATCTCTAATACACGTGTATTTCAATATTCAATTTAAGAGTTTCAAATAAACAGTACTATACTGGAATTATAAAACTTGGTTATGAAATCCAAGGTGTATCGGATCTCCAAAATTTCAAAATATTTAATTTTAGTTTCAGATGGTTACATTTACTAATTATCTGCCATGTAGCTTACTGTAGAATATGCCATAGAAACCAGTTTGACAAATATGGTATGTGTCAAAGTGACCGCTGGCGGGATGTGGTCTATTTCAGATTCCTTCATTTCTAATTGAAAACAAAATTCATTGCTCATAATTTTTATGTCATTATAGAATATAGATATCAGAATATAAAGAAGCTCATCCCCTACTAACATTATATGCAGTCAAACCCTGTTTTAAACGGTCAATCAGTGGAACAAAAGAAAGTGGCCGCTAATTTTTTGTGGCCGCTAAGCGAAGGTTAACTTTACAAAATGCTTATTTGATGACATTAAAATTGACCCTTAGTACAGGTGATCGCTAATACAGGTTTAACTGTATTATTTTTACCAAACATCAGAATTGCATTTAATAAACACCGAAGTGTCCCTTGTATCCATTTCCACGAAACATACATCACGAAGCTCCAAGTGTTGGACAACTTCATCTACCATGTTAACGCTATCAACAACTGTGTCTCCAAGGCTATCAGTGCTTTTGGGAGTTTCACAGTATTGCAGAGGAACGGAAACACATTAAGATCAAAATGAACCGTGCAGCTGTGATAACTATCATTTTGTATGGCTGTGAAGCCTAAAACTTTACTAGGCACTATCAGAGGTTGATACAATATTTCCAACTGCGTTGCCTTCAGAATCGACCTCATATTCGCTTTCAGGATAAGATTTCAAACACTTGTTGCATCACCGAAGTAAACATTAAGTACATCTGCTGTTAAGCCCACTTCACATGCATGTCAGACCGTTGTATCCTACCCTACGGGGAACTTACGACAAACCATCTGTAGGTGGACAGCGAAGGCGTTTGAAAGACAGCCGGAAAGCCTCCTTGAAGGACTTTAGATACGCAAAACTGGGAGTAATTTGTCGTAAACTGCCCTTCCAGGCGCAGTCTAATTAATAAAGTAGCCCAGGGAGAAGGCCTACGAGGGGGGTACCGGGTGGACTGAGTAGCTTGGGAAACCTGATAGTCTTCTATTTCTTAACTCCCACGCATGGCCATCATGGCCATAATGTTTCAGTATTGAACGTTGGCCATTATCACAGAAGAAGAAGAAGAAGTAGGACGAGAAGAAGAAGAAGAAGAAGAAGAGCTGCGAAAGTCCCGAACATCCAGCGACATCGTCACAGCACCCTATTTCAAATGCCCAAAATGTGGACGCGACTGGCCACCTTCGGACACTGTGTTTCATCTCTAACATCACTAGATGTTGTCTTCGACCACCGAAGGAAGAACAACATACCATTGTAGTTATATAGTGTATTTTTTACATGTAAAACATTTTTTATGTGAAGAGATAAACAATGAGTTAATCTAGATAAAATATGGACAAACTTAACAAATGCATTTTCAAATACTGGCGCCAGGATTATGCAAATGTATACTTAAATGTGTTTTTTATTCTTGCTGTCTCCTTCTATGATAATCAAGGGTAAAGATCAAGTATTGAAAAGTAATCGGTCACATCCGTCTAGACAATTTAAGTTGCACAGACTGTGTTTATGATATCATCTAAGAGAGTTAAAGCAGCTCGTTCAAAGATGATCGGTAGAAATTAAAAAAAGAATAATTTTCTTTTCTCCATCGTTAATGCTGGTGAAGTGTTTGTTTCCTGACAATTAAACTCGGCAAGTGTAGGTCACATTACACAAGAAAACGATAATTTCATAAACGCAACTTCAAAGAGATCGGTTAAATATAGAATAAGGAATCTCCGAAGCAGGTGCTTGCGGTACCACTTAACACTGTCCACATCATGGCGTCCTCACCAGTTTAGGGTAGCTATTTCTTAAGACTAGCTAGCCTATGAAGTTAGCGCATGAGCAAAGAGTAAATGTGATCAGCCATGTGACGACAAATGGAAAAAAATCTAAATATAGGTTTTGTAATGCTAAATATAGTTTCAATACCGTCTGTGACGGCTTTGCCTGTTACTGGAAAACCACCCATTTTTATATAATCACGGAGGGTTATAATTAGTAGCCATGCGTCCGTAAATGAGTCTTGATAGGCATAATACACACATATAGTTAAAACTCAAATTCTTAGTCAATGACCATCTGTGAACAAGGTGCTCTAATATGAAGGTAGAAATAGGATAGCGTTTTTTGAAATGTGTTTTTATTGTGTCGACTTGAGCTGACGGCAATTTATCATGAATGTATTAAGAAAAATGTATACATCTCTAGAGTTTTTTTGTGAAAGGTTAGTAGAAATATATTTTTTTCTATCAAATCATAAAAAAGATTTCCTGAATAAATCCAAAGTTAATTTGCGATCAAATGAACTTGAAATAAATATTACACTGCAACAAATATGTAAAATGCGTATAACTAACAAACTTTAAAAGAAAGACAAGCATTCGGAGCCAAGCGATTGAACGATGTGAATATCAGTTCTAAGTGTGAGAGAATGTCAAACTAAAAGACGCATTTAAAAAAATGAATAAATAAAAAGAGTTATTGTAAATAATCTATGATTACATGCAAGAGTATTCACATATAAGTCTAATGTACAATTTGAAAAAAGAGGATTCAACCGGAAGCCTATACATGTAGCTTATATAAAGTCCTCTCCAAAAGCGGGTATATTTTCACAATTATTATGGAAAACGGTGAAGTTAAGCATGTCCTCGCTTCCTTTCATTTTACCATTACTAGATAAACTTGAAGTTGTAATAATAACTGCCTGTGGCATGAAATTAAACGATTGAATCCATATGTCTTAAAGAACAATTGATTTGTTGCACCACTCAAATGAAAACAAGTGACAGGAATTGTCACAAAACCAGGTTTTCTTTTCGCAATGTTTCGTCCCAGTACAGATTATTTGTATCAGTCAAATACTTTTGTGCTCAATGTCTATTAAATACAAGTAACTGGTGTTGTATGCAACACATAAAGTCCCCTACCGGCTCCACCTTGACTCAATATGGTAATCAATCCCATTTTTTGCCATAGTTTCACTATTTCCGTTACCATAGCAACCACAATTTAGTCGAAGAACAAAAATAAATGACGTGCATAATTCACATTGCCATCTAGTCATTATAGCAAGTTTCATCAAGTTAGCTTGCTAGTTATCGGGATCCATTTTTGCCATATTTTCACTATTTCCGTTACCATAGCAACACAATTTTAGTTGAAGAACAAAAATAAATGACGTGCATAATCTACACATTGCCATCTAGTATATACAAAGTTTCATCAAGTTAGCTTCTTAGTTATCGCGGGATCCCATTTTTGCCATATTTTCACTATTTCCGTTACCATAGCAACCACAATTTTAGTCGAAGAACAAAAATAAAATGACATGCATAATCTACACATTGCCATCTAGTATATAGCAAGTTTCATCAAGTTAGCTTGCTTAGTATTGCGGGATCCCATTTTTTGCCTATTTTCACTATTCCGTTACCATAGCAACCACAATTTAGTCGAAACAAAAATAAATGATGTGCATATTACACATTGCCATCTAGTCATTATACCAAGTTTTATCAAGTTAGCTTGCTTAGTTATCGCGGGATCCATTTTTGCCATATTTTCACTATTTCCGTTACCATAGCAACACAATTTTAGTCGAAGAACAAAAATAAAATGACGTGCATAATCTACCAATTGCCATCTAGTCATATACAAAGTTTCATCAAGTTTGCTTGCTTAGTTATCGCGGAATCCCATTTTTTGCCATATTCACTATTTCCGTTACATAGCATACACAATTTTAGTCGAAGAACAAAAATAAAATGACGTGCATAATCTACACATTGCCATCTAGTCATATACAAAGTTTCATCAAGTTAGCTTGCTTAGTTATCGCGGGATCCCATTTTTGCCATATTTTCACTATTTCCGTTACAATAGCAACCACATTTAGTTGAAGAACAAAAATAAAATGACGTGCATAATCTACACATTGCCATCTAGTCATATACAAAGTTTCATCAAGTTAGCTTGCTTAGTTATCGCGGGATCCCATTTTTGCCATATTTTCACTATTTCCGTTACCATAGCAACCACAATTTAGTCGAAGAACAAAATAAAATGACGTGCATAATCTACACATGCCATCTAGTCATATACCAAGTTCATCAAGTTAGCTTGCTTAGTTATTGCGGGATCCCATTTTTTGACATATTTCACTATTCCGTTACCATAGCAACACAATTTTAGTCGAAGAACAAAAATAAATGATGTGAATAATCTAACATTGCCATCTAGGTATATAGCAAGTTTTATCAAGTTAGCTTGCTTAGTTATCGCGGGATCCCATTTTTGCCATATTTTCACTATTTCCGTTACCATAGCAACCACAATTTTAGTCGAAGAACAAAAATAAAATGATGTGCATAATCTACACATTGCCATCTAGTCATATACCAAGTTTCATCAAGTTAGCTTGCTTAGTTATTAAGTTATCGCGGGATCCAGATTTGAGCGGACAGACGGACGGACGGACAGACGGAGGGCAAACCTATAGTCCCCTCCGGTGTGAACACCGGTAGGGGACTAATAATGCAATTCTTTATAAAGCAAACATACATAATATGTGCAACAAGGATTTTGAACTTACACATGTGTTATTGAAAAAAGAACTAAGGGCCATAGCTCCATCAAAAATGATCAAACTGCAAAACTAATCATTACTATATATTTTAAAATTACGGAGTTACGCTCCATATCAGGAATTTTTACGAAGGGGCAAACATGTAACTCCAAAATTATGAGCCACAGAGTAAGGTTCCTATGCGCTGCATTCCGCCTCAATGAGATGTATGCACCTATAAAGTTTTAAGTCAATACCTCTTATAATGTAGGAGTTATGCTCCGGACAAGGAAGTTTATCAAAGGGGCATAACTCCATCAAAAATGGTCAAACTGCAAAACACAGGTAATATTCTCCAGGGTGACTTAGTCGAGGTACTTCTGTTAAAGTATGGACAAAATTTATTAAGAAATGTAGAAGTTGTGCAAGAAAGAATATTTCCCTTTATGCTTTCCACATGGAGTGCGTAATATATGGTCTAGTTCACATTTTCCGCAGCTCGGTTAATTTTGCATAGGATTTAAATAAATACTGTGAAGACTGACTAGATGATAATTTGTCATTTTATTAAAATGATGTTCAATCTACATGAAAATATGCATTTATAATCATAAACTTTATGACATGTATAAAAGGAGTCAGAGACTAGATACATAAAATTAGATCACCATAGACTAGGTTTATAAAATCGAGCATACATAGAAGAGTAATTATGATCACCTTTCATATGCAAATCAGGTGGCGAACACAAAATATGCCACAGAATCTAAACTTGTTTAGATTTCCGCCACCCAAGGAAAATGTGAACCATGGGGAAAACATAGAAAATGTAGTAACATAGTAAACAGTTAACTTGTACATAATTACCTCTGTCGAATGACAGACAGGTGCTTGTAATAGAAATTACAATTGAATACAAGAACAAATATGAGAACATCGCGATACATGGAATCTGGGGTAGTTGATAGCAGACGTAATCTGACCTATCAACCACCTGCCCATAATTGCCTCAGTCAAATGAAAGACAGGTGCTTGTAACACAGAATGACTCACATTTGAATACAAGCACAAAACGAGAGAACATTGCCATATATTGAATCTGATGTAGTTGATATAGCAGACATCTGACCTTTCATCAACCTGTACATAATTCCTTTATGAATTTTCAGGCAGTTGATAGCAGACATAATCTGGCCTATCATCTACCTGTGCAAAGGTTACTTACTGGTATACAAGGCATAAGGAATAAGGCTTAGACCAATTGTAAACACATCGTTCCCTCATAACGCAAGTAAATACATAGACAGTATGTTGCATGAAAAATGATAGCAGACATAATCCGACCTATCATCTTTCTGCAAGGTTAATAAAAGCTGATTGCCGACCTTATCTGACCTACCCTTAACATACAAATGGTAGTGTCATCTGACTTGAAATGAAAATATCAAATGTAACATTCAGTTGGTAGTGCAGATAGCCAATAGCAGACATTATCTGACCTATTAGCTAGCATTGTAAATTGACTCAACTGTAGTAACCTTAGTGCATGTAGACAGCAGCCACGGGAACAATATAGAATAGACTATGGTAAATCACATTTGTGGCTTAATCAAATGATTAAATTTCAGTGTATTTGGTAGCTTGACAAGACAGACCTCTATTCTTTTGACAAAGATTTAGCAAATGAATCCAATCTAATGTATCTTTTAAGTGCATCAGATTTCCCATATTTTGAATTGCATTTTCAGAAAAACCCATCTACCTATGCGGAGGCTGTGGCCCTTTGTAAAAACCTATGAAAGAAATTGCTTTATGTAATTCCTTGGACACATAACTGTAAGTGACTGGTGAGCCGTCTATGAATTGAAATAATGGGCCTTTTGTATGACTGTTCAAGTAACAAGTTAACTGGGAAATACCTTGTTTTTTCGGCGTAGCTGTATAATTTCGATTTCAACTCGCATCTTAAACCAATCAAATGTACGCTAACAGCGGTAAATAATTCTAAGCTGAATAAAAGGACTCCTGTTATTGGTTAACGCATCGTTATGGACTATAAAATTACTGTAAATAAGGGGTGCAGCTTGTATATATCATTCAGCTTGGTGTTATTACTTTTCTTTTTGATGTAAACATGAAAGTGATTTCAGTAAGTTAAATACAATCCTTTTCCATCAATTGAGGAATGCTACTTTGTGAAAATGATTTAAAACAACAAAAAAGAATCCACCGTGTTATGACATGAAACCCCTTAATTACTATGTATATTGAATTCTTCCAGCCTGCCGAGATGCTCTCATTGAAAATTAATTCGCCAAAACCAAAACAACTAATAACGATTTTATATCATAATTGTCATATGCAATAATGATATGAACAAATATCAAACAAGCCTATTTACAGATATAATTTTTTGTATTACCGTCTATAAATAAGTATATTTCATAGAAAAAATACTGAACTATTTCTAGAGCGTACTAAATTTGTTGTGCGTCGGTCTTTCGCGCGCTTTTCCTGGGAATGTTCTAGAAGACTGGAAATCTCGTTTTTCTTTCATCCTACGCCGAATATCTTTTTTAAAGATATTTCTTGTTAGTGTTAATGACAATAGTATATGGCTGGTTTGCTTTCATTGTTTTTGAATGCCTAAGTACCAACTGCACATGTGATGGTTGTCTTTCAACAGTGTCGAAATGGACGTTGAAGCACATTAGAGGTATACATCGGTGATTTTGTCACTAACTCTCCTAAAAAAGAGCGCCCTCAGCAATATTCTTTTTGCAGCATTAACTGTGTGGTCTAAAGCACCCATTATGCGCTGTTACTAATTATGAGGTATAGGTAATCGGGCATCCACTTTTTGTCCCAACTTGTGACAACCCGAGATTATCTTTTGAACCAAGAAATTCTGTGTAGGATCAGGTACGTTAGTAATTTTATGTACATAAAATATGGCAGAGACATGGGATGGTATAGAACTTGGTGAGTATTTCTGTTCAAACAGATAACCAATAAAATTACACAGTGAGGTATGAGTTATGGGAAGAGTAGTTTCTTCCTGACACCATTGTATGAAGAGCTTCCAGGTGTGCCTGTATGCTTGCTGTTTAGCTTGAGTCAATGATGCCTGCAGTAGGGTCATAGCTATTGGAGTTAAATTCTGAAGATGCGGTCTGGAATGACGGTTGGCTGACTGTTCAATTGTGGTGCTACTGAGAATGCTTCCTGAAAGTTGAAACGTGATAATCTGTCAGCCAGGATATTATGTTTACCTGGCACATGCTTCGCCCTTATGTGAATGTTATATTGCAAAGAAACCAAAACAAGTCGACGTATTACTTTCATTAATGTTTTATCTTTGGATGATTTCTTATTTATTACCTCAATCACTGCCATATTGTCTGATAATAATAAAACTTTTCTATTTCTAAAACGGACTGCCCACATTTCTAAAGCTAACACAATGGGGAAGAATTCTTTACAAATTTGGAAATCTTTTCCAGCAAACCAGTCAGATCCCAAGACAGCAGCAAAGCCTACTGAGCCTGAAGCATCAGTGAAAAGATTAAAATGATCTGAAGAAGACCACTGCTGGTCTAAGAATACCGACTTCCCATTGAAATTGTCAATAAAACTGGCCAATATACTCAGGTCTGCCCTTGCTTCTTGGATTATGTATCCCGCAAGTAAGATTAATTAGCCTACGCAGGAAAGCCCTGCCTGGTACAACTACTGAACAAGCAAAGTTGGGAAGACCAATGAGTGATTGTAGGTCTTGTAAAGAGACTTTTTTACGAATTTTGAATACGACAAATCTCTCCAAAAGCCCCTGTGTTTCCAAAACCGGACGTCAGGTATATGTTCTATCAGGCTGTGTAGATGGCTTTTTATCTTTATCACCTCCTCGTTGAAACCTGATATCGAGCTTTCGGGTCTTCTCCGGAGCAACTGTCCTATGATCACATATCTCACTCCGCAACCGTCCGGGGGTAACGAGCATAAGCCACTATGTCTTTAGCGATATGAAAAGCGTTACGAGAACCTGCATCGTTCCCTCCGATCTGCACGAGACACAAGTCCGGGATAATTGGGAATTCACTTAGATGTTTTGAGGCAGCAAGGCCACAAACCGTTAAACCACCTCGGCTTCTAAAATAAACTTTGAATAAGTTTTTGTTTAAGCACAAATTGTCGTAAGCCGGGTTTTCATCTATAAATTGTCCTAGTCTCCTTATGTAAGAATGACCGATGATCCCAACAATGAAATGATCCGCCATGTTGAATTAAAATCTTTGTATACACAACAAACACGCGCGCTAAATTAAATCGATGATTACACACCCTTTCAAGGTCCTCTTGAGTCACGTTCTGTTGGTCACGATCATTAATAAACTGATACACACTACTAGAGTGTTTTTTTCCATAAAACAAATGGATTTTGAAATAAATTATCTTCCGAAAATATTTGCTGCAGCTGAATCAAACAAAAGAATCTAGTATAATCTCTAACCCGCGCCAACCCAAAATGCTTTGTAAATAACATCTTTATTTATAATTCATTAAATTAATACATCACGTTGTAAAGATTGTGAGACTACTTTAACATTTGGATGTAAATAAAATATTAATATTATGCCAAATAAAATCCTTAATCTCTAATCCAGTTTTACATCAGGTACAGGGTGAAACCAAAATACATCAGGTACAGGGTGAATAATGTTACCTATGCTTTATTCTTATTATACCATCTAAAAGCATAAAACGCATTATTTATCAATAATACTTCATTATAACACACCCGTTTAAGGGCAAAGGGCCATAACTGCATAAAAAAATAGTCGAACCACAAAACCCTGACAATATGCGCCAGGTCACTATGTAATAATGCTTCTGTAAAAGTTTGGGCCAAATCCGTTGAAAAATGTAGAAGTTGCGCACAGAAGAATAGTTCCCTATATATTACATATGTGAAAAAATAACAAAGGGTCATAACTGCATCAAAAATAGTCGAACCACAAAACCCTGATAATATGCACCAGGCCACTTTCTAATAATGCTTCTGTAAAAATTTGGGCAAAATCTGTTGAAATATATAGGAGGATTAGCGCACAGAAGAAATTGTTTACGCCCGCCGACATACCCCAATCTAATAACCAGAGTTTTCCTTCGGAAAACCTGGTTAATAAAAAGCTAATTAGATAGTAATCAATGGTGGAGAAAATATCAGTGTAGCGTGATATCACTAAAGCCATCAAAACCAAGACAAAACTGTCAATATCTGGCATTCGCTTGAAAATAGAAAATTACCCATTAGTATTTCATTTTTTGTCGA
>CM037786.1:6330093-6380093 GCA_021229015.1 Solen grandis
ATTTATCGTAGGTAAACCGTACAATAGCATGCCTTTGTATGTTTTTTTTTTTCATACCAATTAAATCATTTACTATCAAATATCTATCTGATTTAACTCTATACAGAGTCGAAATAATCTCATTAGCTTAATGAAATTAATATCAGAGAAGTGCACATTATTCAATTATATTTGAAACAGCATGGCAACAAGACAAGTTGGCGGATAATTCACTGGCTCATTGTCGGCTAGGGATTTTTACGACTGATCACCTTTGCCTGTGATGTAGAATGGAGAATGACATTCTGTGTGTGTGTGTGTTTATCTATAAATTTAGAAATAGTTAAATTTTCATTTACACATGATTAATTAACGTCAGTGGTACTTGTCAAATAATTTATCAAAATAAGAAAAATCATGCAACATGTTTATTTCATACTAATATGTGTATTGTTGGTCAGCTACTTCACCGATTACAGACATAATGAAATAGACATACTCTCAAAATCCTAATTGAATTATTATCAGAAAAGTGCACATCGTGGAATTACATTTGAAACAGCATGGCAACAAGACAAGTTGGCGGATGATGCATTGGCTTGCTGTCGGCCAGGATTTTATAATCGATTGGATCAACGCGTCATTTTAATTTGAAAAGACAATTTCCGATGAAGCGACTATTTAATGTTCAGCGGAAATCACTGTATTATGACGTTAATGGGTGACACTTGACGTCAATTTTAATGATATGAATTTGAAATGTGATACTTAACGATTAGCATTCATTACAATAGTGTATTTAAAATACATCAAGCAAAATCTCTTTAAAACAATGGGAAAAGTAATTGATTCACAAGTTTATAATATAGAAAATGCATGAAACATACATCTATATTCACTTGCGTATGATCAGCATCCGTCTTTCGCTGAACATTGTATTAGGTTGTCATATTAATAAGCTTGATGGCCATGTGTAACCATTTTGGGAACCGAGATATTTCAGATGTTCAAGTTTTATTTCAAAACATGCATGTCTATTGATAAGATTTCGCTGCAAATGGATTCAGTAGGTTCAATACTCTGAAGCAAATGACAGCTTTGAACACTGAAAAGGTATGGAACAGGTGTTTGTCACTCCTGTCATTTCTAATATAATTTGAATAGCCTCTGTTAAGTTTATATTAAAATTGAATTTGCTTTTCTCAGTTATTTATTTGATATTATAGTATTCATATTAAAATCGGATTTGATCATGCGTCATTGTCAGGAGCAACGTGTTTTAACCACGATATTGATTGCTCTCTTTCGCCTTTCCAAAAAATAAAAAAATTTAAAAAAAATGCAAAGCTGAGATTGACTGCTGTGTATTTGAATTCAACCCCACACCTTCTAGCGTGCCTGAAATTTCTTTAAGAACATTATTAAGGCGCCCCTTATATTCTTATTGTAAATAATGCATTTGGGTGCCTTTCCGGGTGTAAAATGTGTTATGAATGTCATAATAAAGTTGTTAAATGCAACTGTATGTCTGCTAACTGTCTCTCTTCGACGATTTCTTTATATGTTGTATTTTCTACAGCAATTTTCTTTACTGAGTGGCATATCCAGTTCGTAATGAAAGCGAAAATAACCTTGAAGAACATTCTAGACAAGTTAAGCTTCAAAGATCAATTCATAACCTTATAATAAGAATATGCATACATCCGGGGAACACTGATGGTGGACGATGTTCATAATTGTTCATAATTCCCCTTTATCATAATACACTATCATATAAATCCAATCATCGTCTCCAAATGACTGAAATACTGTCGGTGGGACGTTAAACCCAACAAACAAACAAACAACTAACATATAAATCCAATCTAAACAAGTGTAAAACTCATTTCGAGGAAAACATACTCCATTGTCCGAGAAATAAATCTGGCCTCGAAATAGATCCCTTTATTGGCGCTAAGAATATAAAAGGAGATCCAGGATTGGTTAACCCGGTGTCAGGATAATGTGACTGGGTGTGGTATCATACCTGATATTGCAGTGTGGCAGCACTATATATCTGTCTCAAGTAGACACAGTCTTCAGTTGACTAAAATACTGTCGATGGGACGCTAAACGCAATAAAAACAAACATATCCTCTTCTCGATTTTGGAGTGGCGTTACATGAAAGTGTAAAATTCTTAATTATGTTTCTATTTCGATAAGAAATTAATCTTATTTCTAGGCAAATGCCAGTGCCCTTCAAATTTAAATATATAAATTGCTATCAGAATGTGCCATTCATTTACAGATTGTTAGTAATGTGCTTAAGCACGCACATCCTGATATATGTACCAACATCTTGCTCACATTTAAACATGTTAATAGAACATCCAACTCAACAGATCATATTAACAAAAAACACAATTTAATTTTCCGTATGATTCGCAATATAACTGTTACAATTGTTGTGGATGTCAAAATGCTTGTGTAATGTTCAAGATATTGGATATACATTGCATGTCTACTATCACAGATCTTTTGTATGGAATCCAAAGTAAGACTTATATATTGCCCCACGTCACATGCAATATTATAAATGTATGACATACAGAAGTTGAAATAAAAACTCTTTATGTCTCCCTTGCTGTACTCAGTATGAGATATAGTTCCAGGAGTGATTTGCCCAGTGTCAGGATGTGACTGTGTTTGGTATCATGCCACATGTCTACGGCGTGATATTGCAGTGTGGCAGCACTATATGTGTCCCAAGTAGACATAGTATTCAACTTACTGAAATACTGTCGGCGGGACGTTAAACCCGGTAAACAAATATATAACACATGTAGAATGAATAACAAACAGAAAATAAACAACTTTAGTCTCCATATAGGAATTTTTGCTTTTTTTAACGTCAGTTTAAAAACGAAACACGTTTCTCAATTCCATCGCGTCATTTGTTTTATGAAAGAATTAAAAAAATGTCATGAAATAAGAATCTTAATTAATTAAGGAAGTTAATATATCAAAGGCATTGCATTTCTTCAAACTTCTTTGAATGGACATACATTTGATTCATTAAGTGTAGATGGAATATATTAATATGACCACTCAAGTATTAAATACACGGACATATAGATGTTCAGAAATATTCATTTGGGGGATTCGGATTTGCTCCCTATGAAAGGTACTGACCTCCTATAATTCCGTACATGGTTAGTGCCAAACCCATTAATTGATAATACATTTCCTGTTATCTACTGTCAATAGTCTTAGATCTTTATTCAGATCTTTCTGAGACGTGTTACTTAACCTCTTATCCTAGGCAAAGACCTACATGTAATAACAAATTTCCGCGACTCTGATATTAGTAAAGAATGTCTACTATGTGACCGCGAGATAATGTGAGATGTGTAAAATTGCTAATAACAATTATATATATATATGTATATATATATATACTGAGTTTTCTCTTCAACTTATTGCCGTTTATACCAAATATGCATGTCTCTCATCAGATAACAGTTCTCTTTTATGCTTGCTACTGTAAAGCGTCTGTCTGTTGAGTGTCTGCAAGAATTTAAGCGACTCGGCGAGATTTCGTTCAAATCCTGTGCACCTGTCACGAGAAGTTTCGTATCTCTCATAAATAGGTCTCATGTCTATGCCTGTAGATATGAATATGAATATATATATCATTTTCCAAAACATTATTGTTTTTATTTTTGCTCCACTATATTGATTTACTTCTACTCATAATGCGATAATGGTATACCTCCCTTGCTTGGCGCTCAGCATATAAGGGTAGTTCCAGGACTGGTTAGTCCGGTGTCAGTATAATGTTCCTTGGTGTGATGTCATGCCACATGTCTGTGACGTGATACTGCTGTGTGGCTGCACTATTCCTGTCTCTAGTAGACATAGTCTCTAAATGACTTAAATACTGTTGATGGGAGTTAAACCCAACAAAACAAAGAAAAAACAGACAAACATCAATATTGATGTTTAGGGTTAGTGTATATAATGTTTCCTATTGAAAATGAAATTGTTTTTAAAATGGCGTCATATATAACCCTTATTTTCAGTAATGAATATCGACCAATTTGGATGAAACGATTATTTGTAATGGACACGATTCTTTATTTCCCATATGAAGATGTTTATTGCTGTGCGTCACTGTCTATGACGTTTTGTCTTGGTTTCGAATGCAGTTAAGACAATAGATATTGTGCCCGGAAGGGTAATGTGTGCAATTTCTTCATGTCTTGTTTGACAATGTACTTTTCAAAACAACAATAACAATCTAGAAGTTTTCTTAATGTTAAACAGGTCGGCTCCTACCTTTTCTTAACTTAATAACTAAACCATTTTCTTTTTCATTATGTCGACCGTGAAATGAAATAATATAATAAAATACCAATCTGAAATTGATCAGTCGAAATAGACGTTAAAAAGAAAAAAAAGGTATATATATTTATATTTATATTATTTTGAGATCAGGTTTTTATTAATTTTTAAAATATTTAACATAATCGTCCATTGAGGGGCATTTTTTTATAAGTGCTGTTGAGCCCTTCTAGCTTTCAGCGGGCAATGTGAAGTTTTGTTTTGAATTCCGTTTAGTTGAACACAATTTGTTTGTATATCTGAAACCTATACCTTAATAAAAACAGAATGCACGTGAATTAAGTTATATTTCTTAGAGATACAGAGCTATTAAGTTTAATCTTAGCGGGCATATTCAGATAACAAATGTGGCGAAGGATAGTCAGTGTCATATTTAGACTCGTGTTTTGTTATAATCATATCGACATTTCTCTGAAACTTCATAACTTAACAGTCCTATCGCCAAATAATTTTTAATGTTGATACTGAAGTGAGATAAATATATCGACTGAAAATGAGATGTCTATTAAAGGCGTACGCTATAATTTATCATCGCAATGCTTTGGACATGTGAAGTGAATATATTTCTAGTACTTAACATTTTCGGATATGAGTTGTCACAGTGTCAGGAAACTGTGTGTTTAAGAGTTGTTTCGCAAGTGAAGGGCGTCTTTATAATCATATTTCCATTTCAAAAGGTTAATTAATTTGAAATGAATTAAGCATGTTTGCTTGTATAGAATTAGACAGTTACAATAAAAGGGGCTCAGAAACTTCCAAATGAATCCGATGACATTTATCATTGTTTTGGTCAAACTAGCATTAAAGAATATTGACATGGAAATATATATATATATATATATATATATATATATATATATATATATATATATATATATTGCTTTCTCTTTTCTAAAATATCTAGGTTTTTTTTTTTCATTTCTGCAAATATTAAGTACCTTGGGATATTTAAATCATTCATTCAGATAAATGGAACAATCATGAAAATATCTGTTAGTATGAAGACTTTTTATTTCATTTTTTTCTTTCTTCTTTTTATTTTTAAAAAACAATATTTTCATTTTAGCTTTTAATAAAAATGGTTACCATGAATATACAAAAGTAGATTATAAAACGAGATTTTTTTCCATCCCATATTTTACATAACATAAAACATACGTAAAAATCAGACAACGCTTACGGAGAAAACAAAACTTTAACATACGCCCTAAAATAATGTTACCAAACCGATAAAAATTTATTTCATACATTTGCATTTCTATATATTTCCCAAATATAATTATTGTTATTTTATAAATCTATCGTTAACACATCTACGAATATATCAACTAGTTTTGGGTCAGTCCTCCGTTTGGTTCAATAGGAAACATAAAAATGGTCCGAAATCAAACATATATTACAAATAAACTAACTCCAACAGACACAAAATTTCTGAAGAAGGTGCGTGTAATACGGACAAAAATCAACAACAACAAAAAAATCAAACATGGAGACAAGATATTTTAAAAAATAGAGAAATATCAACAGTGCCGCCATGAATGAGCTGTCGGCAAAAGCTTAAACTAGCACTCTTATTTCTCTGATGCAAACAGTGTAACTATAAATATCATATATTGATATCAAATTAAATTCAGACATCTAACTGTAGGCACAACCCCGGTTCTTGCCGACATCCCTCTGAAATTTTCCATGAAATCATGAGTCATATTTTCCATGAAATAATGAGTCATATTTTCCCCAAACGGGACAGCGCTAACCTTTACTGCATCGATGGAAGTGAACCCATGTCCTATCAAAACTGTCCTTCATAATTCCCCAAATGTTCACAAAAAGGTTCACTTGGCCATTTTAAAACTGCCATATCCTGGAACCATGGGGTTATGTCGTGTTCGGTGCCTTGGGTCGTTGTCTTGCTTAAGAATATCCCTGTACATTACCTTGTAAGTTTATTTTTCCAAATACACAAGAGTAGTGAGGCTACCCTTTGTCTTACCCTATTCCATAGGTGAAACTTGGGATGTATATACAGCACTGGTACATTTTTTTATCTGCTTTTTGACAATATATTGGTGTTGTTGAGATGTAGCCATACTGAGCATTCATTATCAAAACGTTAATTCCAGTCCCTGTTTATGTTTTCAACACATCTGTGATCCAGCCTCTTTCTCTGTTCCTCTGTTAGGGTGGGGAAGGGATTCCTGATTTATTTTTCTTCCCCTTGTTCAAAGTCTGCAATTCAAATCGTATCGTCTTGTTGCATACTGACATAATTAATATTCCCTCGTGATAAGTTTCAGTCTTAACTTCACTTCTCGTCACTGATTCTATTATTGTGGTCTACCTGCTTACCCTTCTACTGTCTGTAGATGTCGATTTTCTAGGTCATCCAGCTCCGGTTTAATGCCCTTCTTCAATATTTTAAATACCTCGATTATCAGTCTAATATCTAATCCATTTTAATTGTCTCTGTTGTAATGCTTTCGAAATGAGGTTTCTTTTTTTAATGCTCTCATTTTTTAACCTTGTAGATGACAGGAAGTGAAACGAGGGCAAATGGAGGTAACTCTAACAAAACATTTTTGGTCAAACACATTTTTTTAGTTATGCCCCTTTGCAAATTAATTGTCATTTTTATTTGAAGCCTTTTATAAATTCATAAATGAACATTCTAAATAATTTCTGGCAATACTTTATAATATGCCATTTATCATTATAGTTCAAACATTCATTGATAACGGCAGTTACTATAAACCCAATGTTGTAATATAGCTTTCGTAATTTTATTTCGCAGCTGTTATCAATTATATTGTTAGGGATAACACTTTTATATTTTCTATTGTTTCATTATTCATATCTTTTTCCTTTCTTTATGACACTGTCTTGGAGAAATACTTTTGAAAAGTGCGAGGTTCAATGTGCCCACTAAACCCTAAAATCTAGTTGAAGCACGCAAGTTAGTCTTACTGTTGACTGACCGTTCCAAGGCGATAACTGTTGGTATACCTCTATTTTTATCCAATGTATTTTCTGTTGTTTTTTCTGCCCACTTGCACCCCTATGATAGTATTTTATAATTCCTTATTGTGTTTAATGTATTCATGGTTTTTATGGTATTTACGTGTTTTGCCTTTCTTTATAAATGAAGTGCATGTATTGCTCTTAATGATCAGTCATAGACTTGTATTTTGTTCATTTGTAAACGTTAAAAGGATGGTGTCTTTTCTATAAAAACAAAAACAAAACCAACTTTCTAATTTCGAGTGGTTTCGCGCTTCATCAATGGGGCAATTAAAAGAATACTGCCGAAGCTTAGTCCCTTGATTTAGCCCATATTAGTCTGTACAAAACTTTGGGCGATTCTTCAAACATGCGTTTTTGGATTCCACGAGCACATGCCAGGTCACTAGATAGAATATCCTAGTACATACTTTCTTTGCGATTCTTTGAAATCGTTATCAAACCTATATGTATCTTCTTTGCAACCATACTCATGATCGGTAAATAGACAAAAAAAAATGACTTAATTATTGCACTAAAGGCTATGCTCGTTGTATTTTTTTTTTCTGATAACAAATCATTTTTTATTTTTAAAAATACTACATATGTATTAATCAAAGGCTGAACATAATGAAATAATTGATAAAAACGCAATGTATATAGGTATCAACACACGCGGACATAATTATGTTTTCCTAAAGGAAAATAGATAGTAACATGTAACTTTTTTTTATTTGATAATCAACAAATAGTTTGTATCGCGAAGTCCAATATTAGAGCATTGTTATTTTATGTAAGAAGTATATTCAAGGAAAATTTACTAGATATTCACACGCATTCGGTTTGAAACTATTGATCAAACGATTAAATTGTTCCTGAAGTGGTGTTGGATTAGTACCAAGCAAAACAAAATCTGATGGAATATTTAATTTCAGAAGGAATATTATTCAAAATAAAAGTGCGCAAAATTTTGCAAGCTAAAAGTGTTTTTCCACCTCCGCCTTACTACTTCATTATCATCACGCAAAATATTAATAGGTAAGTAGATGCTGTTTTTTTTTGTTTTTTTTAAGATTAAAATTAATTCACGATGTGTGAGTTTAGTTTCATCTTTGTGAGCCGAAAAAATGACGATGCAAGAGAACTGTTAACACAACATTTGTCAAAGTACATGCATTTCATTGTATTTATTTCTTTATTTGTAACTGAGAAAGCTTTATAATGTTATCGGACATTTCAAACAGATAACTATACAAAATACTGTACAATAGTGGTCCCCAGCCCGTACACCGCTGTCAAATTACATGTAAAAATGAGTCAGAGTTACATAATAATGGCTCTTACTAAGTAAATGACTTTCCGCATTTTACTATCAAATGCCGGTAAACAGCTTTCATTTGGCTTATCATGTGGTCATTACGTACCATTTAAAGGATTCTACTGGTCATAGTTGCTGTACAATTATTCATAATCGGAAGCACTTTGTCTTGCATTATATTAAATGCTCGGCCATATTACAGATTATTGGACGCTCTTTTACCCTATCCACGGAATCAACATTCCTTAAGACAACAGACAACATCTTGGGCGTCCCTTTATGGCGGGCGGGCTCGTATATTCGATCTCCGACCGTGTTTTATACCTATAGTGAATATTAAGTTTCAAACATATTGACAATAATCACTAAATAATTTGTTTTTCCAAGGACAGGAGGTTTCTGCTTTAAAATATTAGCATATATGTATGATAAAGTCAAACCTATTTGCCTATCGTTTACGAGTAAACACATGTTAGGATTACGTTATGATATATTCTAGAGGCGACGATAGTGTGCTTTTAATACGCTCTCTCAAAGACATATGTAATTGTCTAGTCTTTCTGACGCGTAATGGAAGAGATCGTTTCTTTGGATAAATAAACGCCTGTTTATGAAAATAGTTGAACCATTTTAGTTAGAAGGCACACGCTACGATGTTGATTTTTTTCAAAGATTGACAATACGTTGCGTATTTAGCTCAAATAATAGGCTCAAACAGGCGATTTCTTAGATAAGGTCATTGCGGCATTTGTTTCTGTAATGAGTTAAACGACACATCAACAATTAAGTTCGATCATATTGAGACTATGTCTACTTGAGACAGATATAGTGCTGCCACACTGCAGTATCACGCCGTAGAAAGGTGGCATGATACCACACCCAGTCATATTAATATCCTGACACAGACGAACCAGTACTGAAACTACCCTGATATGCTGAGCACCAAGCAAGGGGGTATATCAGTACAATTTTTACGGCTTTTTCCTTTTCAGAACTACCCATTTTCTTAAACGCAAGACAAGAATAGCCCAACGGGGAATGCATCGGAGGGAAAAATGAAGACAATGGTTTGCGTCATTGGGGCAATAACATGTAATGACCTTATAATCACCACAAAGAATGATGTTAATGGGCGTTTGATTGTAAAGCCGCAAAATGTAATTCATCTGTAAGGTATCCAATGTGGCCAAGGTATCTGCACGCTAATGGAAAGAAGCTGCACATGTTCTAGTCTGACGTTAGATTACTCGAAATATATTAAGAACTTTTCCTTGTTTTATAAAATGAAATAAGATGAATAGATAAGAAACCAAATAGATATATGAGCATATTTTCATATTAGATAAGTTTGAAGTGTTTCCTTGATTGATTTTTTTTTTTTTTTTTTTGGAGACAAAAATGGAATAGTTACCATTAGGATCTTTAAAGACACAGAGAAAAGCGTCATGCCAAATTGATAAAATAGATTCAAGCGGTTGTTTTCTACCCTAATGCCAAGAAGTGGAAATATTTTGGAATAAGAATAATGAAGTATTTATTTTTGTTAAAACTACTTTTGAAAGCATATAATGTTTCCTCTTTTTGGTCACCTGAGCTATTCTGATCACCCTGTGTCCGTCGTCCGCAATGCGATGTGCTGAGCGTCAACAATTTGCTTTAAAAGACATCTCTTCTGAAACAACGGGATAGAAATTGATGACACTTGGCAAGGCTGATCTATTTGTAGCCCTTCAATACATAATAAAATTATAAAAAGAAATAAAAATATTTTCCTCTTAAACCAATGGTCAGAATTTCGATTGCTACCATATGTTTCCTCATGATTATTAACCATGCCTGTTAAAATTTAATTTTAGGAGAGTTTCCTTATCAACGAGTATTTCAAAAGTCTTTATTTGGTATAAATGGTTTCTTCTTGGTTATCTTCTATTAGTGCTGAAATGGAGTTGACCCCTTTAAAAGAAGTCGGCTACTTTGCCTATTTAATACGTACGGAACACTATATGTGCCACATTGACTTTTTTACGTAAAAGTGTAATTTTTACAGATTCTGTATATTTACACTTTAAACTGTAACTTTTACACTTTAAACTGTATACATTTTACTTTATTATGTAAATGTTTACACGTAAATCTGTAAATCTACACATTAACTGTAAAAAAATACTTTTATCTTTAAATCTTACACTTTAAACTGTGAATAAATACTTTATATATTTTACCGTCCCCGGTGGCTGAGTGCTTAGAGCGTCCGCCTCGGGTTCGGGAGGTCGTGTGTTCGATCCCCGGCCGCGATATACCAAAGTCGTAACAATGGTACTGGTATAGTTTCTTTGCTGTATCTAAGTCAAAGTATGAAAAACTCACCAATTAAGAAATTCCTGACCATAGCCTTACAATGAATTAAGCTACCAACCGCAAATAAAACACACAAAAGTGAATAATTTACAGATTTATGTGTAAAATTTACAGATAAAAATGTAAATTTATAGTTAGAAGTATAGCTTTAGAAATTAAAGTGTGGACAAAAACAACAAGTGTCAATTTGGCACTAATATGCTTCCGTATAGGAACCAAGGAATTTTGTGTAAAAGAGATAAGAGGTAATTGAAACTTACAAGGAAAAATCAAGTGATCTGAATTGTTTTGATTAATATGGTGATCGCTTTGGGGCCACCATTTCTTAATGAATATTATTTCCTGTATTGTCGCTAAGAAAGGGAGTTTCAAAACAATTCGGTATTGATCTTTATATTTCAAGTAACACAATATAGAATAGCTGTAAAAATTGACTTTTTATTGCGAAAATTATATTATTTTTGTGTCAACAATAAAAACGAATATTGTCACCCAGTTTGCTTAAAATCAAAGGATTTAGAGAAAAAAGTCTATAAATAGATAATTCTCATATACTTTTTTTTCTAAATGGAAAATTTACGTTGCAATGTCAATGTTGTTTTATCAAATTCCAAAAAGAATCAAAGTGTTACATTCACTACATTAACTACCAACAGGTCCCAGAGGCCATGTGATAAGCGCGTCTGCCCCGGGACCGGGATGTCATGTGTTCGATGCGACATACAAAAGACGTGGTACTCGTATGTTTCCAGTGCTGGACGCTCAGCATATCATGTCAAGATAATGTGACTTAATGTGTTTTGTATAATGCCACATCTCTATGGAGTTATACTGCAGTTTGGCAGAAATATATCTCTAGTGGGTATTGTATCCAAATGATCGAAATCCTCATGGCGTGACGTCAACGAACAAGTTTGGCCTTCATCGGTTCTGCCGTTGAGTAAATTCTGCGTGTTTATCATTTATATCACGGACCTTTGTAGCTTCGTCACATTGTTAAATATCGTTACCGTTTACCTCGCAACATATTTAACTAGCTTCCCGGACGGTCTCGGAAAGCTCCCCGAAACTTCTACGGGAATCCGTAGCTCATATTTAATGTGTGTGACTCTGTTTCTGATGCTTAACCGATAATTTCAAATGATGGTTTATGCATTAATTAATGTATGACTCTTTCAAACCCATACTTGAATTATTTGTGAGTAAAGAAAATATCTATAAAATTAAATCTTAACTCTAGAAGTATTGCATTACCAATGATTAACGCTCTATTTGTTACAGGAAAAGTTCAATGGTTCCAAAATGGCTATCTGAACCTGTTTCTTAATATATCATGAAATATGTATGTGTCATCTCTTTTAAGTATATTCTATCCGGAGAAATATATAATTATATTTCAAAAGTATTACATGTCAGTTAGGCAAAAGCAAAACTTATATGCATGTTATATGAACTTATATGAAGTATGCAGCGGAAGTTGTCGGTTTATTTAATTTTAGAGGAAACTAGTACTACCAAAATCTTAAAAGGTTAAGCATTACATTTAAAGGTTTTAGATTCTAATTTATATCATGCAGAAATTCGTAGAGAATAACAAGCTTTTCGCCTGATTGTTTTGTTTCTGATTATTACAAATACAAATACATTTGTACCTGAATGACAAATAAGAAGTGACGTTTTAAAATCCCAAAGCTTGTCTTACGACTATTGCATCATTCGATATTGTAATTCATGTGAACACCTCACCGCGTGGGTTCAAATCCCGGCAGGGTGATACGGAGTTTCATGTGAGGAAACCTTTCAGCTGGCTTGCGGTAGGTCGGTCGTTCTACTCGGATGCCTCCGTGCATTCGGGGTCTTCCTCCAACTGTAATTAGCTGGACGTCGCTATATGACTGAAATACTGTCGAAGCGAGGGTTAACTCAAATAGTCAAGTCAAGTCAAGTCAAGTCAAGTCAATTCATTAGCGCAAGTTTAAGTAACGTTTCACTGAACAAAGGCAGACAGCACAGATGTATCTTACAAACTAATTTGTTCGAATATTACAATCTAGAGGTCAAGTTTGACCTGTTTTCGGATGATGACGCAAGATGAAACCAAATGAATATTTGAACGATTTTAATTGGCAGAATATGCCTATTCTTAAAAAAAGGTAACGCACAATTCTTTGTTAAGATGACGACTAGTTGAAAACTATACCTCGTATTCACAAAACATTAATAAAGTTTTTGGACAGAATTACAATAAATACATATTTGATAAATACAAATTACTTTTTTTTTATCAAAACAATTCTCTTAGGTGCACCATGAGATCTGCCCTTCATTCACTTATCTTTTAAAGTCCATAACGTTAGCTTTATTGTTTTATCGAAGCGTACAGAATTTAAGCAGGGGCCCAAATCCACAACAGTTGCGAGCGTTATGGTAAAGTGAACGTTGTCGTGTTTTTGCAGTACATTAACGTCTGTTTCACCATCTCTGTAATGGTTCCGCTACCGTCTTGTACCACTTAACCTCTACCAAGATAACCAAGGTATCCTAATGAAACATTAGGAAACCTTGGTTATCTCCGTGAAAGGTCATGAGGTCCGAAATGTAACGGAACCATTACTTGGACTTTACCTTAAAGCGAGTTATATTGCGCTTCATTATAAAAATGTTTATTCCGTCGAAAATAATGCATGGAACACTTCACATTATATAACCGTTCCGTATTCTCCATTTTAATCCCCATCAACGCCGCCCCCTTTTTTTTTCAAGAAATGTATTTTTAATTATTTAACATTAATGTGTGCAACAAGGTTATTAATTAGCTATTGCCGCCATCTATCCTTTGCAATTGGAAAAATAAAATTCAATTACCAAATACGTTTCAACTAATTTAATTTCATGTCAGGAAGTGCAATAGGAACATAATAAGCACACATTCGAGTGACAACTTTATTGATTGAAGGAGTCTCAAGCCGTAATAACTATTTCAAGGACACGTGAAATTGAGGTTAATCAGTGATAAATTCGGAAAATATTGCATGACAAGCACATTTCGTATGCTCAGCAAACGTACAGGGTTGATTGCATTCAGTACAAACCGTACGCTTACAGTCAGCTATGAAACAGTTTCAGTTTCATAAACCACGATGTTCACGTATAAATATATATATACAGCATAGGGTGCTTGTTAACAGAATAGTATTTGGTACAACTCCATAGCTTACTGTAAGCGACCGGTTGTATACGGTTTGGCGTACTGAACGCAAGCCTGTTTGGCCCAATATCAGGATAATATGACTCACCAAATACAGGCGTGTATCTGCCTTAATGCCAAAAAGCCCGAGGTTGCACATTATTTTCTCGAGTTTACTTTTCTTCAAATCAGTAATTGATAAAGTAGACAACTTTTTTTCTGTAGGTACAAGAATGGTTTGTTAAACGGCGAATATAAAGACGAAATTTATAACAAGACACTCTAGGCCTAAACTGTATGTTTCATCCACTGTTACGATAACTACATGTATGACTTCCGAGATAGCAGAAAAATGGAACATCAGTAATTCGTGAAAACTTAAATAAATCACGCTAACAAACACATTTATTTCAGTATTTTCATACAGAAACAGGATTCAAAAGAGCACCATTAGCATTCTAGGATTTCAATATTTTCTAGGGGTGGGGTGGGGGGGTCTTACGAATTTGCGGGCTTGCTCATCGTTTCTCTCCAGCTACACGCCTGAAATATCTACGGCAGTGTGGCAACACTATATCCGTCTTAAGTATTCATATTCCTCAAATAATTTAAACTCTATCGGCGGGACGTTCCACCAAATAAACAAATCAAAAATACAACTCGAAATTACTTTTTCCTACACATTCACTTGCAACTTGAAATTCTCTTATTCTGACTCATTGTTACTACTTGCAAAAAAAAAAAAAAAAAAATATTCATAAATGAAAGTAGCAATGTATCCTTTTAAGACGATTTCCTTCTTCCTAGACAGTTTCTGACTGATTCACTAAACGCGATTTAAATCAAATCTATTTGGGAAAGTGTATGATTAAACTTCATTCATGAATACATTTTTATCAGCGAAATTATGTCGCCATTTCTTATAGTTTCCTTAAGGTAATTATAAAATCCATTACGTACTGTCATACATTAGTAAAATGACAAAGCAAAACTAATCATGCAAATTTTGGAGCCATTATGCGGCAATTTCCTGAATCGATTTTGCATTATATATCCTGTAACAGTTGAAATATTACTAATTTTACTAGAATTAATTATGACTGCTGTATTTTCAATCAGTAACTCTGCGTGTGAAACGTGTCTTTTGATTAATGGCTGCTCCGTCGGTTGCATTAGGTTTTAAATTTTAGTCTAAGATTTCCTAAAAACGGGTTTCCATGTATACCAAACAAAACTCGGTTTGTGTCGAGAAGATTTAAATATCGACAAATGTATACGAGAGTTGTTCAAAATGTACGTAGAATAAATTTAATTTGTAATTTCACTACTGAGCAACATCAATAAATCAAAGTTACACCACATACTACCACAAACATTCTTCAGTATGTATGTATAATATCATGGTTTCTGGCCATACAGAGGGCAAAGTCAGTACTCAAGAGATATAATTTCAACCACTATTGTTCCGGCTCCAGGACGAAGTCACGACGTTGAGGTACGTTCTTAAGCTTCTAAGAAGAAAATATTAAAAATATGGCAAAAACCTACGTAAACAAGAATCACAATATGGCAGCCCCACAAATACATCAAAAGACGTATTGTCGTTGGGACGTTAAACCCAAGCAGATAAAGAAGCAATGAAAGCCAGTCTTACTGGAAAGAAAGCATAATTAAATGTATACTGTTCTAATCCTAACGGTTGACTTTGGCCAATGATATGAACATTATCTATATCTGCTCATGTTACATCTGTCTTCCGAAAATTCTCCGTGAGCTTGTCATTATACAAATCACATTTAAATGATGTCTTGGTAAAGTTGTCAGTCCAAACCACGTTGGGACGGGGGGGGATATTTCATGAAAACTTACCAGGTTTCAAGTACTGGTCCAGCACAACAACCGTCGAGATGGATAAGTTAAGATGTAAGAACAATCGACGTTAAAATACATGTAAGTTTACTATGATAAATGAAGAGCAAGACGCCAGTCTGTGTGGAGACTGCCACATGACTAATATGTCTTTTTAACAGTTGAAATATCAAATTATAGGCAATAGCCACCCTATGCATATAAAATGTCAAGGCCTTTTTCTATGTGCGTTTAATTCCATTTTACTGCTCAAGACAAGGACAACGGAAATTTCATATGGCTTTGTCTGAGTTATAAGGTTTTAAAAAGCTTTTAAGAAATTCAGTAAGGATTTTTTTCAAGACAGATGCGAAATCCAAGGGTTTTCTTTTTTACATGTACATCGGCGAAAACCATTTTAGGCATACAGCGACATCCGGTATGTTACCCTGTAATATACTGGACGTCGCTATATGGCTGAAATACTGTTGAAGCGACGGTAAACTTAAATAGTCAAGTCAAGTCAAGCCAGTATATTACAAAAGATACCCAACATACACATAAGAACCAACTAGAAGAAATCTTGACAGTACACAAACGAGTTATCAGATCTGGTACATGTAATCGGATCCACAGTGGTGAGGCTTTAAATGGCGCTCAGCATATGAGGGTAGTTCCAGGACTGATAGGCCCGGTGTCAGGATAATGTGTCTTGGTGTTGTATCATGCCACATGTCTATGGCGTGATAGGACAGTGTGGCAGCACTATAACTGTTTCACGTAGCCTAGACAAAGTCACCAAAAGAATGAAATACTGTTAAGTTACCGGTGTGGTCGGTGTGTCAGGATAATATGCCACACGCCTACTGGTTGATAGTGCAGATTGGTAGCACTATATCTTTCTCTCGTCACTTGCGATAAACTCCATAAAATTTAGAATATAAACGATAACAAAAAAAACTATGCAACTATATTGCAACATTTAACCGTCGAATGCAACTAAACGATTGTTCTAATATTCTCGCCTTGTTGCCATGGCAGAAACAAATACCCCATCAATGACATGCAATCCTATCTACAATATTCCTCAATTACAACTACTCGTTAGCAAATATTCTACTCAATGTTTGCTAAGCACCAAATATCACGTGTCGCTGTGAAATTAAAATGGCCAATACTTCTGTAATATTTGTCCATATATCTTGACATTTCATATGTATATATACATATGTATATTTAAAAAACACAATATCGAGAATCATCAAATTCAAAACACCTGTTTAAAACCCGTTTCATGACAGCCTCAGTGAAATCATTTATGTATATAGTAAAAAAATATCAAAAAATGTTGAGCTTGTGAACTTAGGTGAATGACATTTATTTTTAATTCTTTAGCATTATAGTTTAACTGCGTATATATCCTTAACAAAATTAGAAGTTTCACATAATCAATTAATGTCTATGTCAAATAATTTATCAAAAGCAAATGAAAAAGAAAAAGCATGCTCTCTCTCTCTCTCTCTCTATATATATATATATATATCATATCATATCACGAAGAGTATAGATTGTCAGCTATTTAACCGATTACTGTTACATGTATATAGAGAATGGATATAATATATATAACTAATTTAAAATTATTATCAGAAAAGTGCACGTCATGGAATAGAAGCAACATGGCAACAAGACAAGTTAACGGATGATGCATTGGTCCAATATCGGATAGGATTTTATGCTCGATTGGATCATTGTGTCATATTAGATTGACAATGACGATTTCCGAGAATCGGGTAATAAATTATCAGTGGGAACCAGAGTATTGTGATGCTAACAGCGGTAGAATTAGATGAATCTTGACATTAAATTGAATTATGAGACTTTGTCATTTAATAATTAAATAGCTTGGATAACAATTTAACAAAATGTATCCATTTGGAGTTGAGTAATGTCTTAAAAGTAGAAAGGAAGAAAGAAAGAAAGAAAGAAAGAAAGCTAATTTATCAAAAATGGTATAAATAATATCCATCGAAATCTTTCTTCGTTTTACATGTATTGATGTTTGTTATCCTGTCGCCAAATTAAGTATTTCGGCATCATATTAACTTGCATGAGGTAGATAGACGAAATTGTTGATGGTCCTGTGCCACAAATCTGGAGGTATCAAGGCTTCCCGTGAGTCAAAGATTGCTGAAAACATATATACATTTATTTTACATGACTCATTCTTTCTGCTAAGTCTTTTTTCATAACCGTCATTTTCATAGGTAATGGGTTTCTTTATCAGTAGGCACAAAGCACTGATGTAGAGAATATTATTCAATTAGGAATTACCTAGATCGACATCACATATGTCGAATTGAATTTACTTTGTACGATTACAATCTATTATATGTATATAATGATTTGCAAATTAGAAAAGAAATGAATTTGAAATCATGATGGAACTTCCATTCTTTGGAAACTTTTTCTGGAAAACATCACATAGGTGCCTGCAATAGTCCATTAGCATGTGTTATTTGATAATGAATAAAAATTCAAGATGGTCGATCTGAATTCAAAGTTTCTATAGGCGTAATATATTTGTACACTTATGAAACCATCCGGGGATATTAATATAGTATACGAACATGTTTCCGAGAAAGAAATGCAAAGAAGAGTAGATTATAAGGCAATGATAATTTTCTGCCTGTTTCGTCTTTGTAACTTTTATGATGATTCGATTCATGTGTTTTTAATGTCACGCTTCCGGAATGATTACAATTCTGTCTAGAATATTGACATGTCACCTACTCTCGGCTCCAAATGAAAGTTTGCATTTTTAATTCAAAATATTTCAATATCTAGCAAACATGACAGTTTAAATTTTCGTCGATCTAGCCCAAACTCTCTACATGCCAAGTGGTTGATCTTGGGCTATAGTGAATATGCTATAGTATGCGAAAATTGAAAATGACATATTTACTAAATATTGAAATATCTGAAATAAAAAGTGCAAAATTTCTTTCAGTAGTGTATGAATATATTAATAGTTACAAGATTGATGTATTCCCAATCAGAGATAGTTTGTATGGATTTAAATTTATTGTTGTTGGTGTTAGTTTATATTGTGGCAATTATACCGCACGATAAGTCCAAAAATCTATCAGTAGATAAAACAAAAGTAACAAAACGCCGTAGCTGTTCTTGCATTATTTATTTGATCTCACTCTTTTGAAATGAATCTCACACGTATTTGTTTAGAAGGAAACGGGCGACTACTGGTTCTTAATTTTGTTGAAATGATAGAAATACATCAGCGGGAAAATGGAGACGGTGTATATCAAGCCTTACTTTATGCTTACTGATGAAATACTGTCAGTGAGATAAAGTCCATATTTTACAGTATTAGATCAGTAATAGAAATAGATCTGTCGAAACTATTTTTTTTTTACTTATAAAGGGAATGTATATGTGTATGTAGTAGCAGCTAGCATAAAATATAAAAGAAAATTTATATTGAGGGATAATGGCATATCAAAGCAAACGAATGTTCTCTTTATTGTTTCCTCTTTTCCATCTACAATCAAATTCAACTCGAGAACAACTAACCCATTGTATAAATTATTCAACTTGGTCTGCAAACCATTTTTCTTGCTTTTAGTGCGATTATTGAAGTGAAATAGCATTCAGGCGATCCATCATAAATTTATAATCATGTCCTTCGAATGCTTAAAAAGACTTCAGTGCAGATGCAAGCATCCATTGATTTGAAGATACTCAAAGTATGTAAAGGCTTTGATTTACTAGGCATAGCGTCTAAGAATAAAATACAATTAAGTACAATACTAAAACCATTTCCTTTTTAGTCCCAGACCAAACTTTATATCCTTAAAATCCGATATGAATTCCTTTCACGTTAAACGACTACATTCTGTTCGAAATTCAATTCAGTATGCTATCATAGATCTAGATTCGCTATCTATATATCTGACACTCATTTAAGACATGTCGGTGGTTATTCAACTCATAAGAAATTTATCTTAAAGAATCGATTTTTCGATGAAAACAATTAACGGAAATAAACATTTAATTTCAGTGAAATTAACATAGTAATTGTTACGCGGAATAACGTGTCAGAATGCTTGTAAAGTGTTCAAGTACTTGATATGCATTGCTGTGTCGCCATTTTTACAGTTGGTTTTACAATGCCTGGATAATCAAATTAATCATTACTAATTAAAATGTTCACTTGTTTCTACGGCACTAGGATCTCCGTGTTCTATCGCTGAACGTTTTGATTGATTTGTGAAGAATGAACATTTTCAACATTTATATCGATGTGTTTTTATGTTCCCACAGAAGCTCTATTCGGTCACATATATAGAGAGAGACTATGTCTGCTTGAGGCAGATATAGTGCTGCTACACTGCAGTATCACAGTAGACATGTGGCATGATACCACACCCAGTCACATTATCCTGACACCGGGCCAACCGTCCCGGAACTACCCGTATATGCTGAACGCCAAGCATGGGAACTATACATAAAGTACCATTTTTAAGACATTAGTATGTCACGGTCGGGGGTCGAAACTACGACCTCCCGATTTCGGGGCAGACGCTCTGACCACAAGGCCACCGGGACCGGTTGGTAGTCAGTGTAGTGAGTCTAACGATCGTATTTTGTGAATAAAAGTAGCATGGACAATGCAATATGGAAGCAAGAGAATAATAGTTTTCAATCATTCTGTCATTTTATATATGAGATTTTTAGACGGCAGCTTGCTGCCGTCTTTAGTGGCTTGAAACGTTTAGCAGGCATCGCTGACCTTGCTAATTTGTATATTTTCCATGACAAGTTTAACTGTACCTCTCCGCGCTTAGTGAGGATCCACGCAATACGATTCTGCACTTACGAAAACGAATGGAACATGTTACGCAGACCTTTTATTCATAACCATAACCGCTATTCATGTGCTGTTGTTTGTAAACGTGTTATTTTGCTCTGTAAACATCCATCTTTAGCGTTTGGCAGTATTTCATCAGTGAACATAAATATCAATATACATTTCTGTAAAAGAGGAGAGAGAAAACAAAACAACTCCAAAACGAAAATACAGAAAATACAACAAGCAAGCAAGGTTATCAAAATAACAGGCTCGTCGATGCTGAGACACAACTTTCATTGCTCATCATTTGAATAGTGTTCTATTTAAAGAACTAGCCTTAGTTTTGCTACATTGCTAGACTCTAAGCCTAGAAACGTGCTATAAAAGGAGTGGGGGATTTATTTCTTTGTCACAAATATTTTCATCACGTTATTTACCCCGATGTGATATCAATGTGACAGAATTCCTATCCGTCTCAGGTTTGCAGGGACACAATGTAATTTGGAATTCTTTTTATAAGTAAGGCTCCTTTATTAAATGACTTGGTAGACTTTTATGAATTAGCCCGAGTTTTAACCCATACCGCATCGCATTGCAACATTGTTATGATAGTGATTTCTGTTTGGTTATGCTTATTTGTTTGTATATTGGGTTTTACGTCCCGTCGACAGTATTTAAGTTATTTGGAGACTAAGGCTACTTGAGACAAATAAAATGCAACAGACTGCAGTATCACGCGTAGACATGTGGCACGATACCACACCCAGTCACATTATCCTCACACCGGGTCAACCAGTCCTGGAACCACCCTTATAGTGCTTGGCGCCAAGCAAAGGAGCCAAAAAAGTACTATTTTTAAGACTTTGATTTGTCGCGGCCGAACCCACTACCTCCTTCTCCCGAGGCGATGGAGGTTGGTTATGCAATTTGTAACTCGCTTATTATTTATACAGTTGGTATATCAGTTATATATCTTATAATCTTACTTTGACATTTCTTTCATAATGAAATGGATAAATCTTCAGAAAAAAATGCTTATTGCTATTGGCAGTTTTCTTGTTAATTCAGAACACTGAACCATCTATTTATCTTCGAGATAAGAAAATATGAACATGAATGAATCATTCATTGTGATGGTAACGGTAGAAAGCTTTCTGGAAAAAAATGTTTTAAAAAAAGCGCATTCATATCGTCTGGGTAACATACATGTTTCCTTCCTTACCCAGCTTGAAATCAATCTATTCTGCTCTGTTTTCGTTGTTATATTATTACTGTTGCTTATCAAAACAATACACTATATTGCCCATCGTAAGATATTAGATTGTCTGATCATTTTACAATCATATGCATGTCCAGAGAATAGTGTATATATTAAAAATAGATGAGATTCATCGGTGATATCATAAAATATTTGTGAGAGAAAATAAATACATAACATTTCGGCTTAAAGCAGCTCGTAATTGATAGTTAGAAATATGTTTTCTTTTCTACACACTCATTCTATGTTTTCTGACAAATATACTCAGATTATGTACGTCGCATTACACGGAAAATGCTTCTTTTCGTGATGTACTTCGGGGTATTCCGGTTAAATAAAAAAACCGGTATTCCCGAAGCAATAGCTTGCTGTACCTCATGTCACAGTCTGCATAGTTTCTTCACCAGTCCCAGGTTAAAATGTGAAGTGAGCGAATGCGAGAAAAGTGAAAATGTGATCAGTCATGTGATGACACGCGAAATTATAGATTCTAAATATAGGTTTTATACCGTTTATAACGCCATAGCCTGTGAAGAAGACCCCATCCCACAATCCACTCCAACCCAACCTATATATATATATATATATATATATATATATATATAATATTGCACATTGGAGGCCATCCGTCTGTAGTTGGGTATCCCAGACGCCATACAAACATATAATTTTAAGTCTGTAATCTATGAACGAGCTACTTTAAAAGGGTGAATAAGGTATTCGTTTTGCTATGTAACCCAGTTTGAACGAATTCTTAGAGCGTATGTTCCTTTTTTAGGATGTCTTAGCTTCCATATGACCTAGACAAACCTACTTCGTTTTGACATGGTTCAGCTTGTCGATCAACTTAATATAAAGGTAGTTATTGGACTGCTTGACAATGTGGCAGGATATTGCAGCTATGTTTGGTGATAAACCAGTTATCTATGACGTGATCCGGTGGACACAACAATAATTTTATATGGACTTATTCCCCAAATATCTGAACTACATAAATCCAAAGGAAGCACGGAAAGTTTTGTATATATATATATGACAATAAGGTCTGACAAGAATGATATATAGTTCAATATACACTGAATCGATTTAAGTGGTTTCTGGCAGAATATATGTACTAAAAGTATTTAACCCTGACTGATACCTAGGTTTTCAACATTTCGAGGATTTCTGTTATCTTATAAACATGTTCTGTAGCCTCGATGGTTCTATCGGCATAGCATATAATGGGCTTTATCATAAAACCAATATCTCAGATGATTGCAATTAGCTTCAACATCGGTAAATAAATATTCGTTGTATATAACAGCCAAGGGTAGTGTCAAATGTAAGGTTGTGTAATAGTTTACAATCACATAACAAATTGCCCAACAAATAAACTACATCATTTGGCTAAAACATCTTTCATGAAATAGTTTCCAATACATTGAATTCAAAGCTGGACATACATTTTGAGAATCATAAAAGCGGAGTGGTGGCTCAGTGGTAACGCGCTGGACTGTTAATCCAGGGATTCGGGGTTCAAATCCCGGTATAACCTAATTTATCGGACATTTTTAGTGTTTCCCGCCAAACTAGAAGCCTAGCCCTGGTTCATCCAGACAATGGTTAAGGGGTTTCACGTGAATCGGTGTTATACACCAGACACGTTAAAGAACCAGGGGGTCTATTCGAAACGAGCTAGGGTAGTTCACACGGATCCCCTGTATCCCTAAGTAGGGGTGTTAAGGGATGGCAACGCTGACAGAAAAAGTCCCAGAGAACCGAAATCAGAGGTGCTGGGCCTTAAAAGCGGTTCTCTGTCAAAAACCTCAGCACCATGCACAATATGCCGGAGCGCGAAGGCAAACAACAACAGCAATCAGAAATGGTAAATATGTAACATTGTATTTGTTTGTTGTTTTTAGATTTTACGTCCCGCTGACAGTATTTGAGTATTTCTGTTAATTGGTATGTCAACTTAAGACAGATATAGTGCTACCATACTGCAGTATCTCTCCTTGTCACACCCAGTCACATTCTCCAGACTCTGGGCCAGCATGTCCTGGTACTACCCCTATATGCTGAGCGTCAAGCAAGGGAGCTATACCAGTACCATTGTTCGCCACTTTAGTATATCGCGGCTAGGATATAATCAATTCCGGGGGGGGGGGGACGCTCTAACCACGCAGTACCCGGGACTAGTCTTTACATGGTGTACAAGTAAATCATTATGCACAATGATATCATAATAATTTAAATTTTAATAGATGACTCGAGTTTTACACAAATGGGTACATGTACATTTATCTTTGTGAAAATTTATCGCTTTACAAAATTTAAATGCTTGAGCTTAGTATGTCAAAGGAGTTTCAAAAATTCACATAATTATACTTTAAAAAAAATACCACACTTGTTCAATGTTTTATCATATAAAGAGTCAAATAATACTATGGACAACTGTATTAGCACAATAAAAACACTTTTTATTTATTCAATACTGATATTTTCTCCCACTCATGCATTAACTATGATTATACATAGTGTGAAAATGCTATAAATATGCATTAAGAATCAAAATGCCCTGAAAGTTTCCTGGAATCCATCGATCTAACAAATTTATTCTAAGGTAAGCCTAATATGGGTTTCAATTTTAAATGAAATTAATGACTGATTTCGACAGTGAACTCATTTACGGACACCAACGTCGGAACTCACTTTCGCTCGTTACACTTTGCTTCTTAATCGCGTTATTTGGTAAGCTGAATATCGTACACATGTATTATTAATTAGAAATTATTTGACCCGATTGTTGACAGCAATGATCATTGTCCTATGAAACGGCGCGTTATATTTTTTTATATTGTTGTTAGGATTTTGAAAGTCAGTTTTATTTTCTCTTATAACTTCAATGAAGAGTATTCATCGTTTCTACTATTCAGGTATGTCTTTCATATGTTATGCTGATTTTGTTATTATTATAATACAACAGTGTCTGCACAATAATATCGATATATTGTAAAAATGTTAAAAATAGACAATATACACAATAAATTATTAATTTTATGAAGTTTTCAAATTCCGTCAAACTGATTTGAAATTAAAATTTCATTTTCAGCATCAAACTATTCGTATATTTTTGTTTTAGTTACAATTTTCGATCTTTTTCAATCCACATCCCTGCTATACAAAAATAAATAAAAAAAACATTCGGAAGAAGTTTCCAAAATATATTATACAACCATTCTAATAATTCACTCGTAAGACTTAATGCAACAGAGCTTTCTTAAGACTACTTCCTGCAAGAGCATGATAATTTAAGCATTTTCCAAGACGGTATGCTCCCAACAGGGAATTGTTCTTAAGAGTTTATAGGCAGGAGATTGGTTCGTTTGACAAATAATTGCCTTATAATGACCGCACACAAAATTGTTAATGGGCTCTCGACTGGCAGTTGCGTAAAGTGGTTTTATGTGCTGAGGATACAGAAAAATGACTAAAGTTCGAGTAAACTGTAAAATTTGAAATATTGCATCAAGTTACACTGTAGCTTTGAGGTATGGCTTCATATCTGTTACTGCATACCTGACGAGAGAGAAGCTCGGGTTCACACACCAACTGTTACTGCATACCTTACGAGAGTGAAGCTTGGGTTCACACAGCAACTGTTATTGCATACCTTACGAGAGTGAAGCTTGGGTTCACACAGCAACTGTTATTGCATACCTTACGAGAGTGAAGCTTGGGTTCACAAAGCAACTGTTATTGCATACCTTACGAGAGAGAAGCTTGGGTTCACACAGCAACTGTTATTGCATACCACACATGAGTGAAGCTTAGGTTCACACACCAACTGTTACTGCATACCTTACGAGAGTGAAGCTTGGGTTCACACAGCAACTGTCATTGCATACCTTACGAGAGTGAAGCTCGGGTTCACACACCAACTGTTACTGCATACCTTACGAGAGTGAAGCTTGGGTTCACACTCCAACTGTTATTGCATACCTTACGAGAGTGAAGCTCGGGTTCACACAGCAACTGTTATTGCATACCTGACGAGAGTGAAGCTCGGGTTCACACACCAACTGTTACTGCATACCTTACGAGAGTGAAGCTCGGGTTCACACACCAACTGTTATTGCATACCTTTCAAGAGTGAAGCTTGGGTTCACACAGCAACTGTTACTGCATACCTTACAAGAGTGAAAGTCGGGTCCATACACCCACTTTTAACTGCATATCCCACAAGAGAGAGAGAAGCTCGGGTGGAGTATACAGTTACACAGGGTGTATGTAACCATACTTCAAAGCTACAAACAGCGTAATGCTTATATCTTACCGACTGTAGTTCTCTTATTATCGAGCATTTTTAATCACACAAATAGAACAAATAAAATATATGTCAACACAAACTTATGTGAACACTATTACATATTTGAAAATAAGAAATTTATCTCTTTTTCTTTCATCACATAATGTAAATCATGTTTTTTATTCCTGTGAAAAACGATTAAGTCTTTCATGTTTAAGAATTATTTATAAAAGTTACAGGGTGGGTGGGGTATGAAAAAAACAACATGATTACGTGACCGGTATTGACCAATCACAAAGAGGCAATTTTTGCTGGAGATGAGATACTATTGAAGTCCCTGTGCAGATATATTGTTTAAAATCAAGAGTAATAGAATGGGAGTGATTCGCTTAAAAGCAAATTAAGCTTAGTACTGCAATATTGAGTGAAAAAAGAAAGAAAAAAAGGAACACATCTTGATTTATGACTATGTTATCACGCTCTATGTTTGTAATGGATTTATGTCGTGCCATAGTATTCATACTTCCCTGCTTTGTTTCAAAATGTGTTTTACTCAAAGTTTGAAGTTTTTTATCTTAGAAAAAACAACAACAATATGTTGTCTACGAAACACGACACTCTTATTTGTAAAAAGTGCAAATATATATATATATATATATTTTCCACTTCACACTTCAAACGACGTGTTCTTCATTGCATTTGTACAGCCCGTAGTCTGCCTTTTTAAGAATTCATCTTTGTCTAGGAAGCAAGGAAGCAATGCTAGATTTTCGATCTCTGCAAAATCTTACAGTGAAAAGAAATGCAAATAAATAAATGAATAAATAATGAATAAATAAAAAAATAATATTAAAAAAAAACACTCCTTAGAGAGTTTGACATTTCATATATACATATGTGTTATATTCAGATATATCACGGTGTCGACCAGTCTCAATTAAGGTAAAGTCCCTGCAATGGTTCCGCTACGTCTTGGACCACTTAACCTCTACCAAGATAACAAAGATACCCCAATGAAACATTATTAAGAAACATTGGTTATCTCCGTGAAAGGCCATGAGGTCCGAATTGTAGCGGAACCATTATAGGAACTTTACCTTAATAAATATTGACAAGAACTTTTGAATTTCAGCATATATTTTCGAAATTGTTAAACAATTAACATTTTCAAAATCTTTTCAACATCAGTTAAAGTAATGTATTAATTTTCCACTTTCTACACAACGAGATTGCCATAGCTATATGTATTGATCTGTTAGCCTAGTTAAATAACTGAATTAAAATCATTATTTGCTATCCACAACTAAGCCTATTAGAGACAAACGAGAAAGTTCTTAGTCCAAATAAGTGCATTATGTGAGAAACATATGTGTTGAAATATACTGTTATTGTGTCAAACATTTACAAAAAATAGGAATAAGTTATACAGGTTATCTATGATCGTGCAGGAAAATGATTCTATTTATAGAGGTAATTATAAAGCCGATAAATAGTTTGTTTGTTTGAGTTTTGTTGTCGTTGTTGTTCTTGCTCTAGTTGGGTTTAACGTCCCATCGACAGTATTACAATTATATACTGAGCGCTAAGCACGGGAACTATACCAGTACCATATTTTACGAGATAATGTTAAAAGACCAATGACAATAATTCTACTGAGAGTTTGAGAGTTTCTGTTCACAACTGGATGAGGTGCTCACAAACAAAAAGCACGTGCTATTGTGAGTAAAGCAGGTCAATCCTTCACCACATGTTTTACATTAACAGTGGTTCGGTAAATTTAAAGTTTATCTTCAAACAATGTCAAGACCAAACTTATAAATATATGTTTAAGCACTTTTCAGTAAATTGCATCCTGTCACAAAGCATGATTTATGCTCACATTTAAATCTGCTTAGTCTGTATCACTATTTATTTTTCTCCCGTCCTTCTCTCATAAATATCTTCATTCCTGTCTGCAATGATTTATTTCTCTCTCGATGTGTTCATCACAATGCCCATGTTTTCCCCAACTGGAACCAATGTACGTATTATATTTGTTTCTTTAAACAGTGTACATAATTGTTTATCACTGAAAATAAAGTATATTCTGTTCTGTAAACAGACTTGATTGACAATTTATGAACCGTCCATACACAAATGCACTCAGAATTTGCACTTCGATAATAAAGTATATTACACTTACCTTTGACGTGATGGACTAATAAAAACTGCATTCTTTGTACTTCTTTTATTACTGCTATTCCAACTGAAAGTATTTTATCCTGGCAATCTAAAGGAAACCTATTAATTATTATTACATCAGCTTAGAAAACATTGTGAAAACCCGTATGTAAGGCTATAACTTTTAAATACTATGATTTGTATCATCAAACGTGAATTACAGAAGGCCTTGTGCTCAAGAAAGTTTTGATGTTTTAATGTTATTGCTATGGCACAAAAACGGCTATTGCCTTTACAAACTTATCCATTATTTTTATTAAGTTCATTTTGTTTGGCAAGATAGCTTTCGCCTAAAAAAATCGGATCAAAAACAATTTAAGAGAAACATAAATTTTGGATGAAATCATATTTGTATGTTCCCAAAATCGCAATGTAAAATGTGTGTATGCGTTAACCTTGGATTATCCATAAAAACTCTGAAGCTGATGTCCAGTGGAGTTTTTTTTTCTTCAAATAAACTATTACAAAAGTAAATTAGATATTAATCAAACAAAAAATAAATAACAACAAATGTAACTGATTAGTAAAACAATGATATATGTATATAAAACTGAACTTCAAGAATGACCTTATCATTAGGTCAGTCATGACTTTTTCACATATAAATAATATTGATTGAAAATATCAGTTTATTATATATGCACACAAGTTTATTTTTTTTTTTTTCCCTTATGAAAAGCTAATTTTTTTAATTTATTTCTTTATTTTTTAAATTTATTATATTTACAATAATAAATCGTAAATAAGCGAATGTTTCCTTTCCTTCAAAATCCGAAAAAAAAAATATGTGTAAAATGAACTGTGTAAGATTGATATGAAGAAAATATGCGACTGTATGGTTGTACGTAACCCTAGAGCATAATGGGTGGAGCTTGTTGCGGCGGCGACTGATTGCGTCATATTTTGTCAGCTAAAAATAGAAATGTACTCAGCGACACTGACTTCAAACATTATTAAAAAAAAAAAAGCTGACAATCCAATTGGAGGCGGTTATTTAAAAGCGAGGTCAAACGCAAAGCTGTATGGATTTGTAAATATTTTATCGTTTATATTATAAATTTTATGAATTTATCGCAGCGCTCCTCTTTTTTTCTTATAGCGTTCCACCTGGCCTTGCTTGTGATAAATTTCATAAATAAGCGTAATAATTATATAAAATCAAAGGTTGCAGCCGAGCGTTACTGCTATGAATGAATTCATAATACCTGTGCCGAAGCATTAGTATTTTTCCGGTCAGTAAATACATACATACATACATATTCTTTATTTGGCATCAAATTATACATTTATAGCCAACAAATAAATGAATACAAAACCAAATGGTGTATGAAGCTATTGTTTCACAGGTAATACAGTTTTCAGAGAATGTGATATAAATCTGCATAAACATATGTTGTTTTGAAATGTGAATACAAAACAGTTTTTAAACAAAAGTCTTTGATAAACATTTTCATCAACAAAAATGATATAAATTCAGATATACATCAATTAACATTTAATTCTAATTCTATTTAACATTACGGTTGTGATCTTAATAAGAAAGCATAGTGTATATATTTACTGAGGTTAACAATTGATTTGGGAACAGTACATGACATTATGCGTATAAATTTCTGTTTAGTGGGCCAGTGACAATAATTAGGTTTTAAATAGTCTTTCCTTAATTCTCTGTATAAAGGGCATACTAATAAACAAGAGCTGTCAGAGGACAGCACGCTCGACTATTCAAAATGATTGTTGGTAAATCAAATGAAATCTATTTAAATTCTTGCCCTTCACATTCCCTGTATATAATAATAGTCAAAAATGATATACCTTGATAGTCTGAGACCCCTTAATATATTTATGATGTCTAAAATCAATCCCATGCCTAGTTACTGAGACATAAGCACAATAACACTGTGCATGCAAAACTTAAACCAAAAATCCAAGTTAGAAAAGGGCCATAATTTGCATCAGTCCAAAAGTCACCCCCTGTTTTCTGATGCCCTTGAAGACTCTCCTTAACTTTCTAGTCAATTCCACAAGCAATTTCGAGATATAAGCTGGATAGTATCTTGCATGCAAAACTTTAACCAAAATTTCTAAGTTAAAAGGGGGCTATAATTTGTAATATATTCCATCAAGAGTTATCTACCTTGGTTGTATGATGCCCCTAACATATTATAAACTTTCAAGTCAATACCATGAATAGTTATTGAGATACAAACGCAAAACTTTAACCAAATTTTCTATTGCATGCAAAACTTTAACCAAAATTTCTAAGTTAAAAAGGGGCCATAATTCAATTAAATTCAGTCAAGAGTTATCTACCTTGGTTGTCTGATGCCCCTGAACATTTTTCAAGTCAATACCATAAATGGTTATTGAGATATAAGGTTGATAGTAACTTGCACGAAAAACTTTAACCAAAAGCTGCAACGCCAACGCCGACGTCGACGCCAGGGTGACTACATTAGCTCTCATATTCTTCGAATAGTCGAGCTAAAAATTAAATTCTGTTTCAATTACATTCATCTTACAGTTGGTACATATTCTATCAGAACGAGGTATGTTAAGATGTCTTCCTTTTTCGATCATTAAATCATGTGCTGATAATCTAAACTTTATTAAAGACAGCTTTAATTTTTTTTGATGTAATGACGTCTAAGTAGTTTTCGTTGATAAGTTCTTTTTTGTAAAGCAATACGTTTCTAATCTATTAAATTATTAAGTGAAGCTAGCCATGTTTGTTTGTAAATATCTAGAATTCTTTGTTTATTTGGTCAAACTGTATGTTGCGTGTGTTTTGCCACAAGTATCCTAGTCCTGCTTCTTCTAATGTCGTTTTGACCTGAAATGCCCAATTTAATCCATGATATGTTTTATTTTCATTTGCGTCATTTCTTAACAAATGATACATTTTGTGTATAGATGAGTTCTCCCTTGACTTAAGAGTTTTAATCCAATATTTAATTAAGATAAGTTTGCGTTGAATTTTCATAGAATGTCTCCCTAATTCACCATATAGTGCTGCTATATTTGTGGATTTTCGGACAGAAAGCAATTTTCTCATAAATTTACAGTGAATTATTTCTATGTTTTTAGCTTCTGCATGTCCATGTATTTCGGCTCCATAATTAAGTATGGAACCTACTAATGTATCAAACAGTCGGCATTTATCTTTCGTATTTAGTTCTAGTTGGTTATAAACAATGAAGAGGTTATGTAGAGCGTAAAGCGAGTGTTGTGCTATATGTTTCTGTGTCCTATTCCAATGACCGTTTTTAAACAACATAACACCTAAATATTTAAATTTTTTAAAATTTTACTTTACTTTTATTGACGTTTATTTTTAAATCCAATTTTTTGACAATAATTATGCATATCATTTAACATTGACTGTAAGGCTTCTGGAGTTTTTGCAAATGAAACTGCATCATCTGCGAATAATAAAATGAAAATGTTTATATCATCAATTGTACATAATCTATCAATATTTTGATTCATATTATCTACTTTATTATTCACGAAGAGCAAGAACATCAAACTGGAGCTCGGATCACCCTGTTTTACCCCAATATTGGATTGAAAGAAATCAGAAGTCTTTGATTTATATCTAACTGCAGCTTTCACAGAGTTATACATAGATCTTATTGAATTTACAAATCTAGAGCTGATATTTTCTAACAAAAGTTTTGCAAATAGATGATTTCTGACTATTTTATCAAAGCATTTCTCAAAGTCGATGAAACAACGATATATTTTTTGTTTTTCGCTGATGGTTTTTGCTATTAAGGAGTGTAATATAAATATACAATCAATGGTGGATTTGTTCTTCTGGAATCCAAATTGGTTTTCTATCAACTTGTTATTATCAATACACCATTAGGTTAAACGGTTTAAGTGAACTTGTGAATAATTTAGAAAGAATATTTATCAATGTGATTCCTCTGTAATTTTTTGGGTCATCAACATTTCCACCTTTGAATATAGGTACGATTATTCCTTCTCCAAATAAGAGTGGGTATTCTCCCTTCATAAATATTCTGTTGAACATAAGAAAAAGAAAGTGTTCTATATGCGAGTACACATGTTTATATATCTCAGCTTCCATAATGTCAAAACCGGTACTTTTATTGTTATTTTGTTTGAATACTGCCTGCTTAATCTCTTCTTTTGATATTTCCGCGTCAAGATAATCATCAAATATTTCATCTGTCATGTTTTGATTTGCGGTGTGTGTGTCGTTTTCATTACTTGTATATAAGGTCTGAAAGTGTTCATGTAGTTCGTATATATTTAAGTTAACAGATGTCTGTGCCTGTGCTGAATATTGCTTTTTTATTGTCTTCCAAAATTCTCTGGGTTTACTCTTACTTAATTCTGTGAGTCTTACTTTTTCTTCCTGATTATATAAATATTTACTTTTTTGTTTTATTTTATTGTATGCTGTTTGTGCTGCAATATAGTCATTTCTGTTTTGGTCACTTTTATTTCGTATTAACCTGTTTCGAGCCATTTTGAAATGTTTTCTTGCGTTAAACCAATCTGTATTAAACCATTTTTGTTTATTGTGTTTATATTCATTATTGTGTATTATATGGTCTGTTTTGTATCTTTTCTTTACAATCATTTAATATATATATGAATGAATCAACTGTCTCATTGATGTCAGTTTCAGAATCACTTATTTTATTGGTTATCGACATTATAGCACTTTCTCTAGCAATAATGTGTCTCTTCAATTCATCAATGTTATCTACGTCCCACTGTATGCGTTTCTGTTTGTTTGTCATATTAGTGTCTCGTTTATTTATATTTACTTGTTTTTTAATATGAATTTTTAGTGCAGAGTGGTCCGAGAATTCATTCGGTTCCATTACTTGAAATTTATTAACATACTGCATGTCCTGAGCGTTCAGAATAAAATAATCAACAACGCTGGACCCCTTCACTGAGTGAAATGTATATTCACCTGTATTTCGATCGCTGTGCGGTCGACCGTTACCGATAATGAATGAGGTAGACTGGCAAAGTTCAATTAAACGTTTACCGTGTGTATCAAGAACTTTGTCCTTCGACACACGGGGTATGATATCATTGTAAGGTGTCATGTTATACTCATTATCAATATAATGGTCAAATTATAAATAATTCTCAATATCGGATGTTCTACTATATTAAAATCCCCCAAAAGTAAAATTTACTCATATTTGAATATTTTTCAATACCTGTTTCTAGTGTATCAAAAAAATCAAATTCTTCAGAGTTCATGATCCTTGACCCCTGTGGTGGTATATATGTGGCACATAAATACAGATCTTCATTGAAAGTTAAAATCTTTTCTTTCAATTTTATCCTAAATACACCGTGACGTACCTTTTCTATAATCTCTACATACTTTTTTAAATATATTTTATAATAAATTGAAATACCACCGCTACAGCGGCCTTTGGTGGTATTAGATGATTTATTTCCTATCAAATGTTCACTTATATATCCTGGAATATCTAAGTTCACACATGTATACGTAGACAACCATGTCTCGGTAAAAATTATGATGTCATTTTGATTAATAAAGTCAATAAAATCTAAATCATTTATTTTTCTGACTAATCCGTTCACATTCCAGGATACTATTTTAATATCACTATTCTCTAGACAATCCTAGTCACTATTTCTAACATTTTCAATGTTCACATCGACAAATTTCTTTGTAAGGATTCTATCAATGTATAATTTTGTACCAACAATGTAAGTCTGTTTTCCCCTGTCTTGTGCCTCCTTCACTAGCGGATAGAATGCACGTCTAGCATCTCGGTACTCCTGTGGCTGTTGTACTCCAATCCCGATCTTCGATGCTTTTAGCGTCTCTTTAACATCCGGGTCATTGGCTGTGGTGCGAATCTTCTCTCTTGTTTGGTAATTATGGAATTTGGCCACAATCGGTCTTACTTTGTTTGGAATTTTCCTATTCGGAATTCTATGCACACGATCAATTATAATCTCATCAACGTTGTCGAGCTTCAGCGCTTCTTTAAGGAGTCCTTTTACTAGATTTTCACAATTTTCCTCGTTTCCTTGTGACGCTTCTGGCACACCATAGAACATAAGGTTATCTCTCATTGATCGTGACTTGAGATCTAACATTTCATCATGCAGCTTCATTTTTTCATCATCGTATTCCTGCATACCCCTTTTTATGCTGTTGCAAGCCTTTTCAAGATCTCGCATCTGTTTTCTGATCTGCCCCTGTTCTTGTTTTGTTTGATCATGTTCGTCACCTATGAAAGAACAGGCTTGCTCGATCTCCGACACTTTTTTTTCAACATTTGTCATTCAAGAATCAAAATCGACTAGTTTTTGAGTTATTGTGCTTATATTGGTTTCAATTTGGTTGATTTTTGGTATGACCGTCTTTAACGATTTTATATCAGCAATAATCTCTGCTGCCCATGCGGGAGGGGGTACAGCAACGTTCTGTGGCGTAGAGGTGGCAAATATACCCGGCGAATGAGGATTAAACGCATACTGATAAGGCTGTGCAATGTTTTGTACTGGTGACTGATACATTACACTCGTTACGTATGCCTGAGAGTTGTTTACAAACTCCGTGTTGACGCCGCCGTCGTTTGTGCACGGGTTGCACGAGGTATTGTGGCTATGTTCAGTATGTCCACCCGATAGCGATAAAGACTGACTAGCCTTTCTTTTATCTACCTTTGCTTTCTTGTTCGGCTTTTTATTTTGGGTTTTCTGTATACCCGACATGGAGATAGATACACTATCCTTTTCTGGCTCCAATTATGTGCGAAATAATCAAGTATTTACCTCAAAACTGAACGATAATCCCGGAGAGAAACAATCCATGTCCCAACCCTTCATACACCGGAAGTCCATTCAGTAAGTCCAAGTCAGTAAATAAGGTGGTATTACCTAGATTACGAAATACCGAATGAATGCAGGGGTAAACACACAAATACCATTATACTAATATCTGTATAACTCAATTCTACATCAGGGTTTCCAATATATTGAGCAATCACTTTTCGAAAATAGTGAAACTTCATCAGAAATTGGTTTGCAATATGCTATGATGAAGCTGATTGCAAAACTCGGTGAATTTTCACCCATGACAAAATGATGACAATTCGATTATATGACCAATTACTTGAATAACTGAATAAAACTTCCAACGTTTTCATTAAGCTGATTGTGGAATTTTACCAGAATAAAGTATTTCCATAATGCATTTCCAGTAACCCAGCGTAATAATTGATGTCGATTATATGATTGCAATAATGTAATATTCTTTTCTTATTCTTTTCGATTTTCAAACGTACGCTTCTGCAAACACGTTTGTATCATGTAGTGACAAACAGTCAAAAACAGTTTCTCTGTAAAGTTTTTTTATTAAGTTTTGTAAAGACTCTTTTCCTTTTCCGGCAGACATTACTTAATTTTCTATAATACTGACGTATTTGCTTCGAGTCGAGAGAGAAAATCAGTTATTTTGGTGTATAAAATATTCAACACGAACCGGAAATTTTCTGGTAATAAACAATTTAACCGAAAACATGTCGAAAACAACTGTATCCGATACACAATAAAGCAAAACACATGTACAGCCATTAAAATAAATTTTGCGTGAAATTAATAACTTTCCTCAATTTTTATACGAATTTATTAAACAGGAATTATCCCTTCTGAAATACTTACAACTTAACAAATGTGAGTGAGTATTAAAATTAGTTCATTTAATTAATCATTTATAGATATCACCATTGATAGAAAAAACTACCTCTAAGATATTTCATACATAAACGAGGAAATATCATTTTGAGAAGAAGTTTAAGTTTAAATTTATTAATCTAATGTCGATTTAGGAAACAAGTTCTTACAACTTAAACTAAACCCTCCCAACAGTTCTTTGGTTGGACCAGTACTTAGCACCTAGGAAGGTTATGAAAAATCCTTGCCCCAACGGGATTCAAACCCCAACCTTGGGATCCGCAATCAGGTATATTACCAGAGTCAAAGTCAAATATTTTATTGGCAAATACAAGTTGATATGTACATCGCCAAGACCAAACATAGTAAATCTTTTGCGGTTGGAATTATATAGAAAAGTGGTACAACTCAATAATAAGCAATAACAGGATAAAGAAAATAAATGAAATAGTTTCAATATTGATTTTTATCATGTAACCGTCATTATTTTTTAAATGTTATTATTCATAAAATTCAAAAAGTAAGAAAAAATGCCGTGGGAACATATCAATTAAACTGTTAAAGTTTACCAAAATCATAATTTATACGAGTATATCATTTGAAATCATATAAAAAATATATAGTATGTTCAATTTATAGACTGTTCTCTTCCCCTTTTATCATTGCGAAATATACATATTTTGATGAATTAATAGGGACTTTTCACGTTAGTATTTTGCATTATGCACTTCAACTTGTTCAAGATAGGCCAAGTAAAAAAATATCTATGAAGGTATAATTTTCTGAATTCAGTATAACATGGACAAACCAGTAAAAAATGAAATTCCGATTCTACAACTTGCATATTACATTTAACACATAATCTGTGACTTCTTCCAAATTTTTCTATGTTTCCCCTTCTCTATGGCTAATTTATGAACCGAACAGTGAAATCTAGATAAGGAAAACCTATATTTTGAATTATAAATAAAATTCAAGTATGCTTCAGCTTTGAAATCTCTTTTAACCCTTTCCCTCATAGAGGAAACCATGAAAAGACCTATGCGAACAACATAAAACCAGATCAGCTTGCGAGTAACTTGCAGGCTGATCAGGTTTTATGCTGTTCACTGCTCCTCAGGGGTCTGAAAATGAGGACTTTATAATTAAATTTGTTAAGGTTTAACTGTGGTTTTCTGCAGATCAGGCTTTATGTGGTACCTATTGAGTGCGTCAGGGTTAATTAAATCATTTATAGTATTCAGACTTAGAAGAAAAAAACATATATTACTATACCATGAATGAAGATATTGCTTGATTATGTGATTTATTACAGTATTAACTTATTAAATAAATGATAGAAAAATAGCATTAATACGCATAGAAATATTATATGTTCGGTTTAGTAAACGCAGAGTTATACGTCCGAGGACGGGTGAGATTTTACACCCGAAGTTCCACCTTATTTACTGGAATTGAAGTCTGAATATTACTACTACCACGACCACGTATGTTTGACAAAAATAAATAAATAAATACAACAATAAATAAAACATAAATAATTAAAACAATATACTAATACTTCTGTTAAACAGCGAATAAATAACCAATGTAACATACGAGTTGCGTATTTGTTATAAATAAATAAATAAATAAATAAATAAATAAATAAATAAATTTCTCGATTACTTACACGGAGAACGTGAAAAACGTAGCATAGGACAATGCTAAAAGCGACTATTCCTTTAAACGCTTTACCTTTATCGTCGAACTAACCGGATTAACTCGCGCGTCAGTGCGCAACGGGTTTTTTATATTTTTGAAGTCACATGTACATATAAAATCAACACAAGAATAACTTGTTTTCATATTTATTGCTAGGACTTGTTCGTCACACGAATGCTGTATTTATTCATTTTTACATCCGAAGTTCCACCTTATTTACTGGAATTGAAGTCTTTAATGAGAGAATAAAGACCGGTAAAATCCTACGAATAATATTGTAGAAAGAGAAAAAAGAGAAAGACATAGAAAGAGAAAATAATTAGCGACAATGCGTATACACTAAAAAGGAAATATTACGAGAAAGATGAAGAAAAGTGAAAGAAAAGCGTTATGAGAGAGGAGAGCGAAAGACAAAGAACTATAATCAGCGATGATGCGTGGTAAAAAAAAAAAAAAAAAATTTTTTTGGCAGGGGATATATGCGTTATGTATATGTTGTATAATAAATAAAAAAATAATAAATAAATAATTAAATAATAAAAATCTCCATTGCTTACACGGAGAAGGTGAATAACTTAGCGTAGGACAATGCTAAAAGCGACTATCTCGCCTTATGAAAAGCGGCTCATTTCCGTTTATCGTCGCTAGACTAAGTCGGATTAACATAAAAAGGTGAAAATCGTTTCACACCGATTATCAAAACATACGCATTGACACGCGTATTTATTACGGAGAAATATGACGAGATAGAAAAATAGCATAAAAACGCATAGAGAGATTAAAATGTTTGGTTTAGTAAACGTAGAGTTATACGTTCGAGGACGGGTGAGATGGTTGTTTACATTCCCCCAGTCCGTCATTCGTAAGGCCTTAGGTCAATAATAGGTGATAGCCGATCGATACGGGTGTTACGGGTGTAGATTGTGTTTACAGAAATGTTTCAGTGGTCAGTTACCGCTAATAAATGATAAGAAATCTTCTCTCGACGCGTGGGAATGTGTCCGTTATATAGCGCGAGGTATTCCGGATAGCGTCGTTTGATTGTTCAGAAAGTAAATTTTATACGTTATTATTCGAAGAGACAATACTCATTATTTAACGTCGCTCATTCGACAATAGCGAAATCGATGACGTAATTTATTAATTGTCCGAATAACAATTAGATAGTATATACGAATAAATATTGCGGTTTACTCATCCTCGAAAACAAGTCACGTGATCTCGTTAAAGGGGTTGGGTAGGAGTCACGTGACCTCGTTTAAGGGGCGGTAGGTGCTGCAGTCCGATTTGATTGTTTCAATCGCGTTTTTGCGGTTAATGACGTAGTTGATTAATTGTCCCGAATAACAATACGATATTATAAAAGAATAAATATTGCGGTTTACTCATCCTCGAAAACGTTAGACACGTGACCTCGTTTAAGGGGTTGGGTCGGGGATTATCATAGCCTAAACAATAGGTCATTATTATTAATTGTGTAGGGAGACAATTAAAAATAAATATTGCGGTTTTTCAAGAATGTCACGTGACCTCGTTAAAGGGGTGAGGTCGGGGATTATGTCATACCCTGAACAATAGGCTATTGCCCTAATAAATGACGTCATAGCGTGCTTTCGTGAAGCACGTTAACACGTTAATTTCTGTGAGAAACCACTTGCTATGCTACTCTAAAGTTTACTTTTATCATTATTGATGAGTTGATTTTATCATTCAATGATTAAAAAAAAAAGATGCAGTCAGCTGTACATTTATTTTTACAAAAAAAAAACAAACAAAAAAAAACTGATTTTCACTAAGTAAATTCTTTATCATCAATCCATCAGCGAATTCTACTGTCTTATACAATGGAGAAAAGTTTTGAGAATCTACTTATGAGCATTATTCCCCCAGACTATAATTATCAACGTCTTCTAACTTGCCTTTTTAGGGACAGGAATCATAATTCCTTTTGACTGGATACACTCCGTTTTTCGAATCCCGGTAGAGACTTCGGATTTTTCATGTGAGGAAGCCTTCCAGCTGGCTTGAGGTAGGTCGGTGGTTCTACCCGGGTACCTCTGTGTACTCGGGTCTTCCTCCACCTGTAATTAGCTGGACGTCGCTATATAACATGAATACATAAAAATACTTTATCGGCATTAATAGCATACAGCATATCATACCTACAGTACAACAATATGGATTTAGTTACAATACAGTGTTTTACAGGAATTATATTAATCAATAGCCTAATTGAAATATGATTGAAATACTATCGCAGCGACGGTAACCCAATACACAACACACTCCGTTTATAAAGTAAATACGCCAATCGTACACATCATAAATCCTGACACTGCCTCTACTTTTCCCCCTTTTTAATGATTTTATGGCATTATGTATTTTATGTGACGTTGTTCACAGGCAACTACCCAGTATCCGAACTATGTTTGAAAATATAGAAAAACAAAGACAGTGTTTGATTGATAATGGGGCATTTAATCGTAATGCCTTAAGAAAAACATACCAAATAATATGTATTTTAGATAAATATTTTCAAAGCTGGTCGGCATGAACCGCCAGTGTAAAACATGGTCAAAATACAAAAACTAAAACATATACATGGATAAAATATAAAGAGGAGGAGGAAGGGTGGAGGCGGAAAAATATTTCGATCACTGAGACAGCAGCCTCCCTTGTTGACAGTTACAAAACTAATGGCCAAGACGGCTGCTGATTGGATCTGTCAGAACACGTGATCGGTGGGTACTGTTTTGATTGGCTGGTGGCCCCCAGCCTCCCTCCATACGATGTGAACAAAGAAGATATTTTTAGGACACGTTGTAGTTTGACCCACTTCTACTGATGAGTCAGAAGGTCTGACTCATGAGTCGGAAGGTCCGACTCTACTAAATAGTGATGCAACGACATAAATATTTTTATCCCTAATAAAATATATTTATGTGACGTTGTTCACAGGCAACTACCCAGTATCCGAACTATGTTTGAAAATATAGAAAAACAAAAACAGTGTTTGATTGATAATGGGGCATTTAATCGTAATGCCTTAAGAAAAACATACCAAATAATATGTATTTTAGAAAAATATTTTCAAATCTGGTCGGCATGAACCGCCACAAGAGCAACACCGCCACCGACCAGATGAGGATACTGATAGGAAGATGCCTGTGAAAGTTGAGTATATTTATTTATTTCATTTACAAACTGTAATATCTGGATCTAAAAAGTTATCAGATAATATGTTAGACTCATTTCATTTCTGATTAATTCCTAAATTATGAAAAACATTTTCATCCGAGAACAGTTTTTGAAAATGATCATAAAATTGACTGCTTGATATTTTACAACCACTATTTTTAACTTAACCTTTTTAATTTCTTTCCAAAATTGCTGTGGATTACATTTTGCTAAACTATTTATTCTATTTCTTTGTTTTACACTGTAATTTAAGCGTGCCCGTCGTTAAGCCAGTCTCTATGAACGCCTTTTACTCATATTAGGCTAAGCCTTTTGTATCCTTTACGAGAAATTCGTAGTCGTTATTAAACCACGGGCTTTTAAATTTACGTTTTTATTTGATTCTAAAACCTTTCTAAAAATTATTTTCGTTCTTTATTTAACCAAATATTTCATATGCTTCGTCATATAATATTTTTGATATATCATTTTCCCCGCCTTCTAAGCCAATATTTCCATATATTACATTATTTACAATTAATTGCAAATTTACAACGTTGCTTTGTATGTGGCTCCTATACACGTCACATTTATAATCATCCATAACAGTCGCTCTTCTACCTTGTTTGTGATACTTTGCACGGGGCTCCCGTGCCTACTACGTAGGGTGCGAAAATGATTCAAGATCAAGATCCCGGAAGTCCTTAATCAGGTTGAATAACTGATAAGACATTATAGCATAATCGATTAATAAGTCTATTAAGAATATTCGAGATTTTCCCAGCTAATCCGGAGATGCAAACTTTTTACAGTTACAACTTCGTGGTGTTGCACTAATTCTATTGTGAACGGTGGTGCACCGTGAAGATTTAACAGTAAAAGTTTGTTTGTACCCCCGGATTAGATGGGGGAAAAACCCACATTTGCCGAGTTCCGGATAACATCTATTAGTATGCTTTTTCTGTTATGTTTCTGATAGAAATACAATGGCATAGTTATAAAGAATTAAAAAAAAAACTTCATCCCTTAAACACTGTGCGACACCTTCAATATTCCAAGATAATAAACTGAGGTCACACTTTCCTGTTGATCCCTAGTCGTGGGTTTGGCAGAGTACAGCTGATCGTTTATATACAATTTGTCTCGGATAAGAACGGCCTTCTTACCGTCTTTCCAGACTTATGACATACTGGGGATGAGTTCACGTTTCCTCTGTTGAACTTCGGGAGGGTATTGATCCGTGACATTGAAGACTGTGCTTCTCAGATTGACTTTACGTAACGCGTCTTTGATTGCCATTTTAGACGCCGTATCTTGAAATTTGGCTACGTTTTGTATGGAAAAAAAAGCCTGTGAGATCTGTCAATTCTAACTTTCGATTAGTCATCAGTTATATTCAGTATTGTCTCACAGAAATGGTGTACACGTAACTCTCAATTGCTGTGAATCAAGAGTGCTGACTGGGTTGGCGGTAGCTCCGTGCTCTGTGTCTTCGCTGGCATCCTGAGAGTTGCCGATGCTGGTTGTGGCATTTAATCCTTCTGAAATCGCGAAAAATAGTAGACTGTCCCTCATTGAGCGGCATTTTAAATCCACTAGGTCAGCGGTAATCCCTTCATTTGTTTATCTAAACTTATTATTTTCGAATGTGAGTAGTTTTATTTATTTCTGTGCTTTTTTAATGTCAGATGAATTATTAACCGATTTTACGGATACACCCTCGTACTGATCACTTATGAATGTTTAGCTTGTCTCTACCTCAGATATTTTAGAATCTTTATCGTCAAGCCTGACCGTTATTTCGCTCACCATCGTCTTGATCTTGTCGATCTTGCCAATCTGAACTAGCTGTTTCTCCATAAATTCAAGTTTACCCAGTATAACCGGCAAGGTGCCATTTCCAGAAACTACATTGTTTATTGATTGCATAACATCTCCGATCCTCAATTAATGGCACCACCCATATATTGCGGATAGGGGGTAAACAATAGACTGAGGTGACTGTCCCATTAATTGTTCGTGTCCATGTTAATCATAAGCGTGGTACACATACCTGTCATATTCTGACCAACGGGGAAACTTTGTGTCATATTGATCGTTTTGTCCGTTTTAGCGCCCTTTTTCGTCTTTGTCTTAATTGTCAAAGACTTTTCAGGTGGCGTAATGGAGTCATGACCACGTTTCCCCATCAACAATCACATCAAACAACAAAACACATGTGTATCGTATCCTGATATAAAAGATGATTTTATAAATTATTCTAAAATCTCCAGAAAATTGAATATATGTAAATTTTTTACTGCGCTGAAAAATATCCCACCGCTAGACTACGGCGCCCTTGAGTTTCTTATTTTCCTGTTTAAATTTTGATTTGATCAAAACATTCTAGTATTATATCAATAATGGGTACATCAATAATGGGTACCAAATGATCTGAATTTAATATAGATATGTCAGTTTTAATTTCAAAATCAATATGTTTTGGCATCAGAATAAAATATAACTTTAATATTCTCCTTTTCTTATCTTTCGCTTTGATCAAGCTACCGGTATCTTTACAAACACGATGATAATACAAATTGATTTCATAAAAGATACCTTCAATATTCTAATTGACGATATTCAGGATTAACACAGCTTTCCATTTTGATATTCGTATTTATATATATATTTTTTTTATTTATTCATTCATTTATTTTTGCAAACTGATCAAACTACTTTTTTTTCAGTGAGATAAAATCTATATCCCACAGATATAGATATGCCTGAAGTACTTTTTACGGCGTAGCTGTATAATATTGATTTTGAGTTACTTCTTCAACCAACCAAATGTTGGTATGCAATGAAGCCAGAGCAAATGCAATGCTATCACTGGCTTGTATAGTTTACATTTAGGATATTCCAATTTAAAATGGGAGTTTCATGTTGTACATATCTTTCTACTTGATATAACATGTTTCTTTTTCAGTTTAAACATGAAAGGTAACACAGTAATGAAAATTAACACTCCCATATCAATTTAAGAATGCTGCTTTGGCAATATGATTTAAAACAATTAAATAAGAAGCAGGCGTATATCTACTTTTAGACCACACTTTCCCCTAATCTGTAAAAGTGGACTTAGCCTTTAGGGAAAGCTGGTGTGCAGTTTATTGTGCGGACCTAGAAACAATAATCGGATATAGGCGATTTATGATCTTTCGGTTTCGCTTGGTTACATAATTATGAATTGTCTTTACTTTCTGGCCGAGCGGTTACAGTCGTGGACTACAAATCTCTCAGCCCCTCACTGCTGTGGGTTCGAATCCCGGTAGGGACTTCGGATTTTTCATGTGAGGAAGCCTTCCAGCTGGCTTGCAGTAGGTCGGTGGTTCTACCCGGGTACCTCTGTGTACTCGGGGTCTTCCTTCACCTGTAATTAGCTGGACGTCGCTTTATGATTGAAATACTATCGCAGTGACGGTAAACCCCAATACAACAACAACAACATTTTTGCTAACGTTTCCAAATGTTTTCATGCCACTAGTGTACGACGTGATACCGGAGTACGTAAAATGTGTGTCTATCTCATTCAATGACATACCAGCATGTCTGAAATACTGTCAGTGGAACCTTTAACCACAACAAATAATCAAGAAACCAAAGTAAACAAACAAACAGACTCGGTTATGATTTATTTTATAGGCGTTCGAACATCAAGACTCTCTTGTTCAAACATAATTTGGAATCATGCAATGACCCGGGGTTTAGCAAATGAATAAACTCTCCGAATGATAATCGGAACATTCATTTCTACGTGAGACAGATAAAGTGCTTCCAATCTGCAATATCACGCCATAAGTGGTATGATACCTAAGAAATTACCCTGAATTCTGGAACTTTCCTTTTTTGCTGAGCGCGAAGCAAAGGAGCTATACAAATACATACTATGTTTTACGACTTTGGTATAACGCGGCCGTTGGAAGAACCCACGTTCTCCCAATTCCGGAACGGACACTCTAACCACTCGGCCACCGGGACCGGTATATCATAAAACTAGCAATGGGACATCTAAACTAAAACGAGTAAAACCGCTGAATATACGAGTGTCTCTTAGCAAGAGTTAGGGGTATTTTTAACAAAAGTTTGTAATGATAATACTACTGATGATTATAATACCTATAAGGAAGGCGTTCAGGTACAAAATACGTTATATAACAGTACGCTTAAAAGATGCGATGCATTGACAAAGATGCGTCTTACCTTTCCTTTAAATTATTTTGTAAATCTGAGATCCATTGATCCAATTACTTTTTACCATTTCTGTCCTCTGCTTTATCAGGGTTGACATTTTAAATCCACATTGAAACAGTTTTGCTCTAGATTTTTTTGACAGGATCATTCAGTTAAAATACAATCGTGTTATAAAAGAATGATCGCCTTTGATCAGCTTGTACCTTATAAGAAGACTTATGAAAAGGCTAGTATTGTCCTCCCTATATGTATCATTATAACAAAAAAATGTTTTTGAACTGTGAAAAAGGTTTCGTTTAATAAAAAATTGTCTACTTTTCTAATGTGTTGTCCTTAGATCATGTAGTTTGTGATACGGCAAGATTTTCAGTTTGAAATGAACAGCACTGTTTGCCTTTTCAAGCTGAACGTGTTTCTGTGAACCATATCTATTACAAATAAAAATAATCATAAGAAGTAATTAACAGACTGTGGATCCGAAGGTGGTGGGTTCTAGCCACGTTCGGGGCAATGATTATTCATGACCTTTCAAGTCACAAAGTACTGGGTCAACCCTGGTAAATTTGATTCCCAATCAACGTAAGTAAATAAGCTTTTACCAAGTGATATTTAATAACTAATCCAAATATTAATATTTCTTAAGGTAATCCATTCATTATTAATTGAAAATACTTCAGTGCATATGCAATTATCCACTGACTTGTTGTTACAGGCTCGTTTGCTAAAAGTCTATAAAGACATGCATTCACTATAAAATTTCCATGATCATTTGGTGGACCATGATCACAATTTAAATGATGGATGATTACCTGTAAGCATTCGAGTGCGAATTTGTTCGCTTTGTTTCTTATATAAGTATATTATTTGTTTGCTAAGACTCAAAACGCGAAGATCCTACAAAAACGATAACTCTCTCAGCCCTCAAACTCGATTATTTTTCTATCAGAACATGGAGAACCATAATCGAGTTATCCTCACGAACACGTGATTTCTCTTTGAAATGCCACTATTTTTTTTATTATTAATTTCTTAAATCAAATCATCCAATTTATAAATTCTGTTGATCGAAATGACTTTAAATTGATTCATTTTGACGCATAGTGCCACAATCCTTTCAAGTAAATTGCATTTATAAAAAAACGCGTGAATATTAAAGAATCGCAAAGTCCGCTTAAATTTTAAAATGAACATCACTTAATGTAACGCAAGAATTTGAGTCCCTCATCGGTAATTCAAATCCAAACCATTCAGACAGTTGCTGACTTAAAGGAATATTAACTATAAATATAAAACATATCTGGCTTCTAGTTTTCTACTATTTTTCTTGAATATAAATTTACGACTATGACAAAAAATGCATGACTAAAATGGAACGAAGTTATGTATTCCTAAGTGCCAATTATTAGAGATCTAGTCCGACGAATAGGAGCAATGTATGTGATGTAAAATATTATCTCCCTTTTGTTTTTAATTCATATAGATGAAATAAAAAAACAATTTTATTGGTTCGATTCTGATTTGAAATACATACATTAAGAAACTTGTTCCATATGAAAAATTAAAAAAAGGAATACGAATGATCATGTTGCTATAGAAAATGATAAATTTTAATATTTTTACTTCTGTCAAAAATCAACGAGGTAATATGACCTTAACCTATTATATACTGTCTTCATTTTTACCGTGAACCGCTTAAAACTAAAGCAAACCTATTCAGACCAATTGGCAACGAAATTGATATCGGATAAAATAAATTGCTGTTGAGAAATTACAAATATAACAAAACTTTATTCAAACAGTAAAGATAAGAATAATTGGCGCATGTCATGGACGGGATTAGGGTCTCGTCAATAACCATGGCATATTCTAAGACAAACTTCATTAAAGATTTGGGAAAATAATAAAATTGATACGTCTCCACCAGGAATAAAACAACCAGACATTCCGACAAATACTGACTGGAAAAAAATGATTAATTGTAAGCATAGAACGTCTAACGGTTTTATTTCTCTACGACGTTGATTTTGGAAAGAAAGTCTCAGATAAATAAGGAAACAAGAGCTGTCGGAACGACACGTATGCATCTCCCAACGTCCTTGAATGTGTGTTCTCGTGTAATCTATCTGAGACAATTTCTGTGTTCAATGTCAATGTGACCTTGACCTATGATCTAATATTCTGAAAATCGATTTGGATCATCTCCCTGCCGCGAATCATCACCATATCAGGTTTGAGTAATGTGGTTTCAAGCTTGCTTAAGTTATCGATCTGAAATGATTTTCACATTCAAGGTCACTGCGATCTTGACTTTTGACCTATTTTTTTAAATATATATCAGACTTTAGATTTAAAACAGCAGTTCCTTCGAAAACGATTGAAACGTACGTAGACTTGAGAAACAGTAAATAAAAGCGTCTGTAGTCTTAAAAGCGCTTTGCATAAGAAAAACATTTTGTGTTGATTGTTGCATCTTTAATATGTTTGATTTGTTTCCAAAATCCTCAGCAAGCAAACCAATTTTCGCAGTTTATATAAGAGTATTGAATAATCTATTTTACATCCTGTCTTTGTTGGAATAATAATATTATTTTTTTTCTTCTTAGTATGATAAATAAATATGTTTTTAGAATTATCGGTATTTAGACGACTTCTTTACTTCTATTTAAATATTGCCAATGTTGATCAACACAGGGTTTTAGTGAAACAAAGATATACTATTATAATTGGCTAGTCAATCAGGAAATGTATAGCACTAAATTTAAAATATTTCGTGTTATAGACTGAGCTTATCATTTTACTGATAGTAACTGTTATTTAATCATTTTGTTCTGGCACCAGTATTGCAATATTTAACATAGCTTGTTAACGCAGTGTGTGCCTTCGCCAAGCAAAAGACAAATTAAACATAAATTGGCAACTAGTCTAAATCTCTTTCAAGTACGTAAGAAATTGTCAAATTCTCGCGAAGTCACGTTTTCAAATATATATTTTTGTATTGAAGATATGTGAAAGTAAACTGTATTTAACAATAGACCATTTCATTACCAAAAATGATACTTTATGTGTTAAAACAAGTCAAGAAAAAATAAAAAGTTTCATGTAAAAAAGAAAACTACTTGCATGGTGATAACTATAAAAATATGTTGTTTTACTGCAACGCTTGTGAATTTGGATCATAATAATTAAAAGAAGTTTTAAAATAAATCAAACTTCAAACAATTCATTGCAGTAAAGAAATGATTATTCTAAAATACTGTTACGTTTTTTTTTCTGTGATTTCCCATACTTTTTTTTGAAAGTTTGCAATATTCAATGATCTGCTATGTACCTAAACAATATTTTCCACTGTCTATTACATGAATTTCTTATCTCTGTTTAATATGTCTTTGGTAATGCCAGTAGCCATCCAGATGTAGATGTCCGTCTGTACTGCTTCTTGTTCTACATTTAAGGTAAAGTCCCTGTGATTGTTTCCGCTACATTTCGGAACTCATGGCATTTCTCGGTGATAACCAAGGTTTCCTAATGTTTCTTTAGGAGTCCTTGGTTATCTTGATAGAGGTTAAGTGGTGCAAGACTTAGCGGACCCATTATAGCGACTTTACTGTAATAGCAGCATTATAGATCGGCCCCGGTGGCTGAGAGGTTAGAGCGTCTGCCTCCATAGCGGGGAATCGTGGGTTCGTTTACAGACTGCGACATACCAAAATCAGTAAAATAGTACTTGTATCTTCCTACTTGAAGCTCAGCATATATACAAGATAGTTCAAGGACTGGTTGGCCCGGTGTAAGAATAAAGTGGGGGATGTATCATGTCATATGTTTAAGGCGTGATACTGCAGTGTGACAGCACTACATCTGTGTCTCCAAATTACTGAAATACTTTCAATGGGACGGTAAACCCAACAAACAAAGATATAAACCTTCTTTTTTTTCGGAATGTTAAATTTGGTTTGCAATATGGTATGACAATTCTGATAACATGCCAGTTTGTATTCTCTTGAATAACAAAATAATGCCTTTTTTACTAACATTTGGTAGGATACAAAATGTTTTGAATTGGATTTCCGAAGATAATCAATTACAATGATATTGGAATTTAACTAGAATTAATAACGACTGCTGTATTTCTAATCAGTAACCCTGCGTGCCAAACATGTGGTTTGATAAATGACTGTTTTATATTTCCGACAGGTTTTGCATTTTCGTATGTAGTTTTCTATCGTATATTTCCTGCAAACAAGATAGTATCATGTAGTTTACATTAAACAATGATATATCGTGATTTTAAGCACTACGTGAAACCTTGGAATTTGTTTGTATGCGAGCGGACTACAATTTCAAGCTATTTTATTCCTATTTTTCACGTAGTGCTTGAAAAACGGCTCGGGTGCTGATGGAGATTCTTTATTTCGTGGATAGGATATATTTGTCTTCTTAGATTGATCTATGTTCCATGAAAA
>CM037786.1:6380193-6423671 GCA_021229015.1 Solen grandis
TATAAAACCCCATTTGCTTTATCGGTATATGCAAATGTTCAGAAACGACGTCTGCAACTTCAACTGCCATCACGGCTGCACAAAGCTCCAACCTTGGGATTGTATGCCCATGTTTTGGTGCCACCTTTGTCTTTCCGAAGACAAAACCAATGCTGACTTCTCCGTATGTATCGGTTGTTTTCAAGTATGCAGCACAAGCTATTGCCTTTTCTGATGCATCAGAAAAAATATGTACCTCCTGGAGAGTAGTAGATGAAAGTGACCCAATGAGGTAAGTACGTGGAATGTTCAAAAGTTCAAGGTGTTTCAATGATTCACACCATTTTGTCCAACGGTCTCTTGTTTCAATACAAAGAGGCTGATCCCAGTCAACTGACCCTGACATAATGTCTCTCATGATAATTCTACAAGTGACCACAACTGGGGAGATAAATCCTAAGGGATCAAATAGGCTATTCAGCATTGAAAGAATACCTCTTTTTGTGCATGGTCTGGTATTTGTGTCAATTTTGAATGTAAAGGTGTCCAATTCCAAGTTCCAATTCAGTCCCAAACTAAGTTGAACGGGCAACCCTTCACTCCCAACATCTAAATCTTTAAGATCCCCTGACAGATCTTCTCTGGGAAAGGCATTGACTACTTGTCTACTATTAGAAGCTATTTTGTGAAGTCTTAGGTTGCCTCCTTCTGATAATGCATTTTGTGTTCTCTGAATTAAGTCAATAGCTTCAGGTACAGACTGCAGGGACGTAAGGCCATCATCTACGTAGAAATTGTTTTCGACAAAATCTACGACATCCGAACCGTAATCATCCTCTATTGATCATGCACTTTTCCTGAGTCCATACGTGGCTATTGCAGGAGAAGGACTGTTCCCAAACACATGAACGCACATTCTGTACTCGATTAAGGGCAGATCAGGATTGTTGTCTCTGAACCAAAAGAAACTTAAAAAGTCACGAACCTTTTCATCAACATAAAATTGATAGAACATCTGTTGTATGTCTCCCGACACAGCAATTGGGTCGCTACGAAATCTCATTAGTATGCCAAGCAAACTATTATTCAAGTCCTGGCCAGCCATTAATACTCCGTTCAATGACACACCAATATGTTTTGCCGAAGAGTCGAAGACCACTCGTATTTGATCCCTCTTTTTTGGGTGATAAATGCCAAAGATAGGTAAGTACCAACATTCTGTGTCCGATGTAAGTGGGTCTGCAACTTCAGCATGTTCATTGTCAAACATTTTCTTCATGAACTCTAGAAAATGATTCTGCTTTGAGGCATTTTTCTTCAGAGAATTTATCAAGGTATGCGTTCTGTTGAGTGCCATGTTCCTATTGTTTGGAAGTCTTGGTCTATCGCGACAAAATGGCAATGGCGCAGTCCAGTGACCATTTTCATCCTTCTTGACTTCTCTATTCATAATCTCTAAAAAGTCTCTGTCATTTCTAGACATACCAAGTCTTTCATCCTCTTCTGATATCTGGAATACCTGAGCACCAATATCTGACTTTGGCTCCCCAAGGATGTCTTTCAGAACAAACTTATTTTCGCACTCTGGAAACAGGGAATGTCTTCCGTCACTGTGAATGGAGGTTTTCTTTACATTTATCATGGGCTGGTGAACTTTATCAAGGCATGTCTCTCCAATCACAACCCATCCTGGCAATTTCTGTGCGTACGGTGAACCTCTTGGACCAGTCCTCTGTTCTATTACGTGATGGGCTTCGATTAGGTCACTACCTATAAGTAGCAAAATCTCTGCCGAATCATTCAACTCCGAAATTTTACTGCAAATGTCTCTCAGGTGTGGTTGTTGCATAGTCACCTTGGGAGTCGGAATTTCTTCCTTATTATCAGGGATTTGGTTGCATTCTGTCAGTGACGGTAGGTCTAAGGAACAGGAGCCATCAGCACTGTCTACAATAAAATCACCTGGCTTGGTTCTTCTACCAGTGGCCTTGATAACACCTGCACATGAAGATAACATATACGGAACTGACGAGTAATTGTCTGTAAATGTATCAAAAAATTCCCTTTTTGCTAGTGACTTGTTACTTTGATCATCTATTAGTGCATACATAGTTTTCCTTTCTTCAGGATGGTTTTTGGAATGGACGGTTACAAGCACGACCTTTGCACATGACTTTCCTTGAGAGGTCTCATCACCACAAACACTTGTACAGTTCGAAGTAACCTCAGCTCTCCTTGTGTCACTTGGATTTGTATTTTGCTCCCCACCGTTCATATGCAAAGCTGTAGGGTGACTGTCGAGGTGACATATAGCACAATTAGACATCATTGTGCATGACTTCGCGCCATGATTGGATCCAAGACCACATTTAAAACAATTTTTTCTGTCTGAAAAAACTTTTCCGTGTATTGAATGGTTTGTTTCTAAAGGATCTACATGTATTTATATTGTGGCCCTGTGCATTATGATACACACATGACTGAGTTCCATCAACACTTTCAGTTCTTTGATTTGTCACTTCGGTTTTACAGGCTGTAAACCCAGACCTTTTAAGTGGTTTACCATTGTTCTTGTCATGAAAAGTGTCTTTAGAAAGTTTATCATAAGTGAAGCAAGGATTGTTCAATACAGAACTCACTTCTTGGATAAATGAACAGAAAAATGTAAATTGGGGATAGGGCACACAATGTTCCTGCATATATTTTGAAGCCTGCTGAGTCCAACGGTTCTGCAGATGGTATGGCAGCTTCTGAACAATGGGATTCACTCCTGTTGAGGAGTTGAAGTACCCCAAAACATTTACATATGTCCGGTCTTCCATAATGGATTCAATTTCTGAAAGTAGGTCACTGAGTTCATAGAGTTTGCCATAGTCTTTTGTTGAAAGCTTAGGAAATTTGTCTATTTTCACCTTTAAAGTGGCTTCCACCATTTCCGGCGAACCGTAACGTTCATCAAGTCTTGACCATAACTTTGAAAGGCCATGTTTTGGATTATTAACATTTGCAGCTTTAATGCTCAACGCATACTTGCTGGACACTGGTCCCAGCCATTTTATCAACAGGTCCATTTCTTCCTTTTCAGTAACCTCCATTTCTTGAACTATGCCTTTAAAACTTGACTTCCATGACACATATTTTTCAGGAGCATCATTAAATGCAGTGAGTCTTGAAAACAACAAGTCCTTTTTAACAAGAAACTTTGAGAGTTCAGTTGCTGCTGAGGCATTCAATGCTGAAAACTCTGTGGGTTTATTTGACGGTATGAATGTTGTACATTTTTCCTCTGAAGTCTCGGACTTATATTTTGTCAAAGAGGGATTTACTTTAATTTCAGGTTCATGAAAATTTTCTTCCACAAAGCGCATTGCCTTTTCTATAGAATGTTCGGTTTTGATAGTAAACATTTTCAAAGGCTCTGGCTCTGACTTGCATTCATTTGCAGAACATCCATCTTCCTTCGATTCCCATACAACTGCTTCTGCTTCAGCTTCTGCGAAGGATTTCTCTTCTTTCAGCAAATTCAAATCGACCTCAAGTTCATGTCGTTTACGTTCTGCCATTTCTGCAGCTACAGCCACTTCCTCAGTGTAAGCTGCTTGTTTTCTTTGAAATTCTGCTTCCCTTTCAGCATATTTCAATCTTACTCTCGCCGCTTCTGCCTTTGCTCTTGCTTTCACAGTACTGATTGAGGATTTAGATGATCTAGTACTTGTAGATCTTGCGGTATGTGTTTCTGACAGTACACCGTCTTGGGTTCCCTCACTCATGGCTTCACTGACCCCAGGGTCTTCTGAACGTGCTTGGCCAGACATCATGCCAGATCTTTCACTATGCTTGGGCACGAAAGGACAACAGTGTTTGGTGCGGCAGCTTTATTTATCATAGTCGACAGTGAAAAACTGTAAATAAACAAATAAACATCTTATTAGTTCTAACCAAATCTGAATTACTGAAGTAAACAACTCAAAAAATAGCAATTAAGCAGCATATACGTGAAGTGATTAACAACTTCAGCACCAAAGACATGTTTATAAACTCTAATAGATATATCCGATCTTATAATCCTTGCACATAGATGATATTATCAAAGTTAAACCCTATTTCAAAAGTTTCAGATCGAATTTAACTCAACGGCGAACAATGGATACGACTGTAATGCCTTTGCGCTGTAATATTACAGCTCAAATATATATTAAATGGAAAATACAAATAATAATCAACAATACTGATCATTAAGGTACGTTATGCATCTGCTTAAACTTACTCTTTAGCCTATCATGGCCCGCAAAACTTGCAAAGTTGAGAACGTAATACTTGTTTACCACGAGGTTTTCCTAGAGCGCTGACAACCGGCCTGCTCCTACAGAGCGCAGACATTGTTTAACGTGCTGGGTACCATACAATGTAGCGATTAGTCCCAAGATAAAACGTACATAGCTTTCGCACCATATGATTTTAACAGTAAATAAAAATAAAAATACAAACATTCAATTAACAAATCAATAGAATAAATATCTGTACTCCATGTTACAGAACAAACACATTTCACTCTAAATACATTTAGTTCTGCTACACCTTCTCTAAATCATTACTCAAGATATTGGAACTTTAAAGAAATTAATACTTAATCATCATCAACTGACTTGAAACTTAAGCTCTATTTTTTTTTACAAATGATGTAAACATGGACACCAACCATAGTAACATGGACATCATTTATTGAGTACCCGTTACATCATTTACCTAGATGGTGTATTAGAATGACTATACAGCTGCCACAATATAGAAAAATATCCTTGTAACAAGCCACTTCTTGGCATAATAACTACAGAACATCTACAGAGCTTTTGTCCTCTTATTACAAAAATATTTAAAAATATGCATCAGGGATGTAACTAAGACACCAGTTTTTCCTATTTAATTTTGTCCCTGTTTGTCATTACCAGAGATTATGTAAGAAACACATATAACACCATATATAAACATTAAATGCATTATAGATCGATTCTCAAATGACATTTAACATGTTGAAATATCTTTTAAATTTATGTGAAATATACGTGTTTTAAGAATTCCATTCACAAAATATGATGTACCTGAGACAACAAAAATGTTTATTATTTTAAAGGTCTTCGTTACATCTTCGGACAAATATTCCAATTTCGTTAGTATAACTGGTCAAATATTTGAAATTAATGTTTATAAATTGCACGTAACCAGATTGAAAGATAATTGCCTCTATGCATATTTTGCCAGCTGTGCTTCGTAATAAAATAATTATCTAACATTGAAAAATGTATGGTGCGACCTTGGGTGGGGTAAGTTATGAACTAGTAACGCACGACCTTTAAGTGATAGGACATCCGTTTCTGCATCAATAACATATAAATAGAATAAAAAGTGAGTATCGGTGTTACTTTGAATGTAATCGCTTCAAAACATCTAAAATTTTAACACTTTTTCAATCATTACGACGTAACAAATTTCTTTTACTTACACCCGCATGTCAGCATCATCCGCCATTTTCGAAGCATTAGACGAGCGTTATTACGTCATGGAAAAATGTTTGGCCGCTTAAGTATTTATTTCAAATACACACCAATGTTTTCGAAAATATGCAAAGTTGCGTTATAATATCGATTTTTAATATCGATTCACGACGTAACATTATGGACAACAAAAATACCACACCGTTAGATGTTGATTTTTATTTGGTATTTTTAACGATCTAAGCATACGGATTCGGTACCAAGATGTTTCGTACACTTATAACTTCGCGCCTGTACCGTCAACACTCTTCCATTTAAAAACAACACTGGGATTTTACACACTTGTTTAAGATGTAACATGGTTGGACTAAAAAAGTTACGTCACTAATTCATTCGTAGAAAATTGATTTTTTAACTAAATGATGTTATTAAGCATAAAGATAAACTTTTACTTCTAAAAAGGAAGTATTTTGAATCGCATATTAAACCGGATTTACTTTGGCAAAGGTTTCATAGTGAATTTTTCATGAAGATAAATAACACACTCAGAATATGCGCCACACAAAATGTCCAAAATTCCATTTTCTATACTATTTCTTATGACTTTATACATTTACCTGATAAATATTATTATATTTTTACATAGAACTCCTACATGTTTTCCTAAAGCAAACACATTCTTTATTACATGGCACAAATGAAGAAAGATATGTTGATATTTGTAAAAATATTAGGGATGTAACCAAAAGTGGCTGGACAAAAAAAACGTGTCCATATTTAGCCTATTAAAACTTCTTGTCGCGTCATTTTGATTGATGACATAGTTTGTGGAGAATAAACGTCATAAACGGGGTTCACATCTGTTTTGTTATTAAACAACGTGTAATTTCGATTCTGTTTGTGTGAGTTTTCTTTTCAACGGGCTACATTTTTTTCCTTTTGGTTTAACTCTTACGTGTTTAAAGATGGGGGCTGCAGGGTGTCTGGAAGGTTCAGGGTCCAAGGTGCTTCCGGTTCCCTGAAGTTCCCGATATCTAGATCTAACGAAGTTTGATGCCTTAAATCCTTATGGAAATTTTCTTATATCTTAAAGAGTGCATATAGCTTTCTTGAATTTGTTAGAAAATCCACAGGACTTCAGAGAACTTGCTTGTAGTTGTATTTAATACCCCCTTCACATACACGGATTTTCTTACGAGTCCTTACGGATTGCCAACTCGTAGTCAATCGCAAGCATCCGTAAATAGCTCGTTGGTATCCGTTAATAACTCGTCACAACTCGTAGACAATCGTGAGGATCCGTGAGAAGAGAGGCAAATTTTTTGACATGTCAAAAATTTTCTTGCGATTGTTCACGGTAAATACATCGTAATAACTCGTAATAAACCGTAAATGGCTCGTAATTACTCGTAACCACTCTTAAATCGCTCATAAAAGTGGCCAAATCGTAATGATTCGTGTACTTTTACGATTTGTGCCATACGTAAGGATTCGTAAGAAAAATCCGTGTATGTGAAGGTAGCATAAGGCAAATGTGAAGTTATATAAAAACAAGTTTCTCTTTACGATTATCTTACGATAAGCAAATAAATTCTGATACAGAGTGACTTTAGGTTACACTTTGAGCACTAGTGCAAATCGTCGTGTTTTTTGTAGTTGTTTTTTGTGCGAATTTGCTCACAATTTATTAGAGCTGTGTAATGCCAGCCCACTGCACATGCCGGACGATAAGCAGTATTACACATTCCGTCGACACGATGCGCGAATAGTTCACAAATATCGTTACAGCCCTACAATTTACTCTGTGTTTATTTCCATGTCACGGGATATACTCATTAGTCTGTCCTGACAAGCATTCCCGTTCCTATCGTGTTTTTAAGGTACGTTTTCAGACGTATGATCTAATTACCACACAGAATTGTTGATCATTATTTCTTCTCAACTTCCAACTATTAATGGTTCAATTTCTATACTGACCAGTCTGATCCCCGTGTGAATAGCTTTGAAACTGTCGGCCATGTGGCAGCAGCCTTTATTTTCTTAATCTTCGTGCTTGTCTAATACTTTCTGATGTTTCTCCAGTTAGTGCCAGTACTTAGGATTTTGATTCAGCACTTGCAAACAGGATATATGTGACCAAAACACGCCATCTGTCTGTGTAGAGTACCGTACGTAGCCATTCACAATAACTCGGGCTCTACAATAAAACAAAATGCATTGCATAACCATACCTGGCTTCAAACTGTATATGACATGACGTTTCAATGTTCTGTTGTCCAGGAGTTACCTTCTGTAGACTGGTGAATAGTGGTGACCTGGTACATGCATTTCTTATAGAAACAGGTTGGTAGATGGTCATTCCCCCCCCCCCAAAAAAAAAACAAAAAAAAAAACCAAACAACAAACAAACAAACAAAAACTGCATCATGAAAAATCGCAAAATGCTTTCATAGGTAGAACCCAACGAACCGATCGGCAAAAACATACAACAACAACAAGGCACATCAGGCCGTCGGAAATATCGGCCCCCGGTTTTTTTTATCGGCTGCAAAGAGGGTCACTGTCAGGCCGGTTCGGTGTATATATCGGTCCGATATCATGATGATGTCGGCCCGTCGACTGTGTATCGGCCGAATGTCGCTTCAAAGGTTGCAAAGAGGGCCGCTATCAGGCCGACGACAAGTTTATATATCGGCCGTATATAATCCTGACATCGGCCCGATGTCGACTGTGTATCGGCGGGATATCGCTTCTAATTCACTTAAAATTCATAATTTTCTTGACAGAATTTTGAAAATGCGGTTAATAAGTTACAAACAATGCAATACTTATTACAAATATTCTTAATAAGAGAGGATTACATTTCTATTGCGGAAAAATCAAGTATCTGTTTCACATTTTTTTTAAAATTTAAATGATAATTCAGGCGATTATGTTACATTAATTGGGCGCAATAATGAAATGGTTTCTATAAACATAATTTACTTGTGACAACTAAATATGAATGTGTAAAATATAACAAACATAACTTACTATCAATTTACTGCAAAATAAAAGGTATACAAGTAATTCAATAACAGTATAATTCGTCTGCGATGTTTCATATTCATGTAGGTGCCATTTTATGCCGGAAATAAGGACAAGTTTAATTTTCGGGCCTTTACTGTGAGGTCAGATTTTCAAGAAAAATAAGACACGTTTTAAACATTGAAACCTTATGAACTTTTATCAATATACGGTGATGGAAATGTTAAAATAATGTTTTATTTTATTTTACTATATTGAACTTGAAAGATGTGTCCAGAAAAAAAATGACATCGGCCAAACGTCGATCCGATATTGCTGACATGAATATAGAGAAATTTAATGAATCTCAGATCAGTCCGATGTAGGTTCGATGTGGTAAATCCGATATATGTTAAAGCTTATTTTTGCCCTTTGTGTATGTTAAAATGATCAAATGACAAATAAATTCGACGTCTGCTGTTTAAAGAAATATTTAACGAGACATTACATATCCTGTCCTATATCATTCCAATATTGGCCCGATATCGGCCCGAGATCGACAACCAAGCCGATATACCGATATTATTCCGACATCGGGCCGACGTAGTCATGTTAGCTGGGAAACAATTTTCAAACGGAAGTAATCGGTACATAGAAAGCAAAATCAACAACAGCACCAGAGCTCCAGATAAGTTTTTAGTGTAATGAGTATTTCACCCCCTAAGATTTAAACTTAATGAGTAAATCACCCGTTTGATAAAACAGTGTTTTTTTTTTGTTTTTTTTTTGTTTTTGTTTTTTCACTTTGGGGGAAAGGGGTCCGGGCCCATAGGAGGAGGGAAAATTGTGCGAACGAGTTTAAATAGGGGAATTTTTCTACTATGTATAATGTAGGCATTTTGTTGTATCTTACTCTTATTTAATGAAGTTTTATTTCATAAAAGAATAATAAGAACAATGATATAACATGTTTGTACAGTTTTATTAAGAATATAACTTCAACAGTGAGTCCATGCACACAATATGGTATGTAAACTCATAATTATGGAGGGGGAATATGAAAATATATATTCCAAGCAGGGGGGGGGGGGGGGGATGTTGCCTATATTCTCCGTATATTTTGACCAAAAAAAACAAAACAAAAACACACACACTGTAAAATATAATGTTGAAAATAAAACTAATACAAAGGTTTTAATCAAATAATAGGCTTCATTTTAGTGATAAACTGGTCTATTTAATCGCGATACATTTCAAGCAAACTGATTGAATTATGTTGTCTTGTGTCTAATGAGTAACAGAAAACACTTTTTTGACTTACCACAAACTTTAAGGCCATTCAGTCATCTAATTATCATATGAATCTAGGATAGGATATTGTATCAGGCACATGATGATATATCTTAACACAACAGTTGTTGTCATTTTAGAAACTAGCTGCTTCCTTAAACTGAAAGATTACAGGCTGATGGGGTGGGGGGCTCAAGAGTATATTGTCTGCCTCATACATGAAAGTTCAGCCTTGTTGAGTTCACTGTTCAGTGAGTGTCGAATAACAGTTTTTCTGCACATTACCTGTACCTTTTTGTGTCCATATACTGCTTACCTTAGCGTTGCAGAAAACAGAACATTTGAATTTGATTTCACCATCATTTTTACTACGATTAACCATGGGTGATTCTGTTTCCAGCTTTCGATTGTTTTACTGTCGGCTGAAGAATGCTGATGCTGTTTTGACACGGATTTTTCTTCCTTGTCAACCGATTCAAACACGACATCTAATAAGATACTTTTTATAATTTTCTCCGGATCGCTTTCATTTACATTTCTGGCGAAGAAGTCCGCATACTGCGTGAAAATTCAAGTATGTTGATTTTTTCCCTGAGCAGAACGCTTTGACTTATAAATAGAAATACGCCTTTCTTAGATATCCAAGCGCCATTAAATATCCATTAAAGTGCTGTAAATTTACCATGAATGATTGATGTTGCCGATTCAATTATTCTTTCCTTTAGACACTCGTTTCCTTATTAACACGTTGATGACCATTTACTGAGCATGGGTATATTTTTCCTAAGTTTTATCAATTTAAAGGTGAACTCGTCATTATAACGTTGTATATGGCACTATGATAATCCCTCCGCAAATCGATAGTATATATTATTTTGTCTTAATATTTCCGTTTATGAAAAGGCAATTTAAGATTGCACGTCTCTGTTTGTAGTGCTGCAGAGCTCCACGTAAGGACGCGTAACGCGTGATTACGCATATTTTTTTTTTTCAATTCACGCATTAAAACTCACAGACAGGGGTGATATTTACCCCTTCCAAAAATAGGTTACGCATTTGACTCGAATAAGTAGAGACGAAAATGTGCGCATACTCGTTATGCTACGCAACTGTGCAGGGGAAGTAACTACTGTTGTACTGAGAGGTAGTATACCATTCCAGTATGTAGACTGGTTATCGACATTTTACCGGATATCGAGTTGTTTGACGCAGTAAAAATGCGATATGTTTTAACCAGTCTGTTATCGTCTAACATGTCGTCTAGACGCAGAAAGAAGTCACTGCAAAGTAACAAGAACCACTACTGAGTCATCGATAAAATCGTGTATATGAGGCAATCTGACTAGAGTCATCTCCTATATATACGCCATGCTACATTAGGATCTGAGGACGACCCGTTGACGTTCGTGTTCTGGATATTTCTGTCCCAGCCAATCAGATCTTAGCTTGCAGAATTTTTTAAGTGTTCAATTTCTATATTTAGCAGTCATTTCAGCAGGAATATTAACGTCACCTTAGCGACGTCTATAGAATCCGTCAACGTCGACATTGAAAAGAAAATATAGGCGGCCATTTTGTTTTGTTATGAAAGATATTTTCCTGACTTGACGTCAAAATAAACAATACACAAATTATAAAATAAAGTTACTAGTTCAACCAGGATGCTTGACACACTCTTGTCTATTTTTAGCCAATGTCATCGCGTCCTTATGAAATTAACACGGTTACAAAATTTGAATCAGCAGAAAGTGTATTCAGTGAGGGGCGTTATAAAAGTTTAAGAGAGAGAAATTGTATGCTGCAATTTGATGAGAGCTACCAGGGATTCTATAAACAAATACCAGGAGCTACATTACACTTAAATGAAGACAAATATGGGATACAATTTCGAATTATTAATTAGAAATGTTATGATAACGAATCTTAAATCAGGGTATCTTAATACTGAATGTATTTATGTAGAGACCTTTAAAAGCACTGCAATCAGTGAATAACATGTAAACATTCAAATACACATTTCCTAATTCAAGGAGAGAGAGAGAGAGAGAGAGAGAGAGAGAGATGATAATGATGAACTGATGATGATGTCATTTTGAGATGATGAGGATGTCATTTTAAGATGATGATGATGGTTATTGTCATTGTAAGTTTAAAAGACCAATAGCAGCAAAGGTAATTGTAAATACATATGAATGAAAAATATACAGGGAGAGCAATCAGTTGTGAGTTTTAAAATTGCATGGCATTAAAGTAATTTTACATTGTCATTTCAATGATTTATTTTCAGTAATCGTAATTGACACACACACACACACACAAACATTTTTTTTTAAATTAGGTCATCATTGCATTTGTTTTATCAAAGACATGAAAAAATTCTCTCTTTGCACTACAGCAAACAGCAATGATGTCCTTGATAATCATTTTCATAAGAGGCATATACTAGAACTATGCAACTTCCCAGCCACAAAGTTCTGGTCCATGAACCATAGATATGGTTAAGTATATGTTGTAAGAATTTGTTTCTAAATTGATGTAAAGTAAATAAGATTAAAATAAACCTAAAAAGTATATCTTTATCTTTTTTTTATTGTGTAGATTTCTTATACATAAGTAATCATGATAGTTTAGATGAGTGATTGCCAGATCAAATTACTTTTAAACATATTTAAGACAATGTGTTCAACTTTAATTCTTTTTTTTTTTAAAGAAATTTTATATATAATTTATATCACACACACACACACTTAATTATAACACAACATGTTTTTATAGTTCTGCTAACTGCAATCTGAAAAAAAAGTAACAATGTTCATTTAATGAATGTTATAATAACCTGCTCAAATCATCAAATGAATTTTTGACAAAAAATTTAACTCAAAACCAAGCAGAATACATGTACCATAATTCCAAATTCAATTTAAGTTTTCATGTAATGAAAGGTGGTTTTAATGGTGCTGATTTGAAATATCATCTCTGTCCAACACAGAATACAATTTATCATATGAGTACAGTACATTTAAATTTGATTTGATCTTTTTTTTCTTTCCAATACAAAGAAATCTTAACAGTATACAGGTAATGAATGTTATGTTTGTTGAAAATATTTTCAGTTTACATGAAAAACATTATTTTTCCCAATTTGTTTATATTGCCTTGTGACTTTTTTTTAAGATCACCTCATTTTTTTTTTAATGTCTTGTTTAGTAAAAAAATATACATTTGCATGCCTTTAAAAATAACAGCCTTTGATGAACTTTGCTTATGGTATTTTTTATCATAAACAAAGTTTATCTAACTAAATTCTTTCTAGAGGCATGCATTCTATGCTATTTATATTTTTTGTACTTGTTCAAAATGTGAATTGTTATATTTATTTTTTCTTGACCAATGCATTTTTTTCTTTTCATTTTTTAACTTACCCTAAAAATGACACTGCAGTGGCAAATTGGTTTTGTCATCAAAAACCTTGATTTTGGCCTGAAACAAATACTGTTTTCTTTAAAATATTAGTTTTCCACTTAACAGGAAGACAAGAAATCATGGAATGAATGATCAAATTTGACCATTCTTCATGAAGAAAAGACATGTTCAAAGGGGAATTAACAAGGCATCTGAAAAAAGGCCCATTTTCCAAACAAACTGAGGATGGAAGAGGGCATTTTTGGTTAGAAAAAAGCACAATTTGGCTTAATAAGAACTACGATTTTTTTTTCAACAATAAAATATGTTTTAAGTTCAAACAGCACACTGGTATTTAATGTGCAGTCTTATGCACACATATTAAAGCTTACAGAAAACTTTTATCTGTAAATATTTCAGTAATTTATTTTCTAAAACCTGTTCATTTTATTGCAGTATAGAGCTAAATATCTAAAAAGCAATTTATTTTAAAATTAAAGATATCATCAAAAATGAAGTAAATATTAATTAAGAGGGTCATTATTTTAATAACCATGAAATAAGATTTGAACTAGTTTGGCTGCCTTGGAATTTGTTCATATTTAGAAACAGTTGAAACGCTTTTGAAACACCCCTCCTTCAATACACGGGGTCACTAGGTTTCAGTAAGAAATTCATGATGAAATCAATTTTGACACAAGTAGCAGATTAACGGACTTGATTGTGTATTGAATTAGCAAGAAAAAAAATCAAAATTTTACCACTGTTTCTATCTAAATTCATAAAAAAAAGAATCTATTGTATAATCCTCTAACTTGTTGTCAATGTTGATTCCTACAAAGCCGTCTGCATTTGCACTATAAATACGATGTGTTTAAATCGTTTGAAAGGTTTCTCGATAAAAATCTGAATCTGTCATGAAATGAAAAAGTATATATTTAAATTATGGGTGTCGATCAAACTATTACAACGACATTTTGTTTACAATTTTATGTTACAGTATAAATTTGCGATGTAAATGTCGCGCGTAAAATTGCCCAAAATATGAATGTTGATTGTCAAAAATCTAAATTAAACTCATAATAAAATACAGTTCATTGTAATAAACTAGTTCATCAAAACATACTTTACCTTTCTTTGTAAATCCTTTGAGGATTTCATTGAGAATATAGCAGAATGTTTTAGTCCAAAAGTGAACGCTAGCCTTCAACAAGGACTGAAAAACATTTTCTGCAGCACTGCAGTAGGAGCAAGAAGTATCGTAATTACCGGAAAGGAGCTAAATATCATCAAGAAACAAACCAAGACATGTTTTAATTGTTTTATTTACATTATTTTTATTTTTATTTTACATGAACAGCAAATGACATATTGCATATTTCTTTTAGGCATTTTCAATCAATCATGAATTGTACATCCTTTAAAAGACGTTCTCTGATTGGCTGAGATATAAATAGATTTTACTGGAAAACCAATATCATAGGAGAACAATTCAAATGGGTCGTCTTCAGATCTTACCGTAGGAAGATCGTGTACTTTAGTCAGATTGTATATGAGGTCATTTTATGCTATCACATGCAGCATAATTTGCCTTGATTCGAAAAAGAAAACTGGGGGCCTCCGTGACCGAGAGGGTAAAGTCGCTGACTTTAACACTTACTCAGCCCCTCAACGCGTGGGTTCGAATCCCGGCAGGGTCATTCGGATTTTCATGTGAGAAAGCCTTCCAGCTGGCTTGCGGTAGGTCGATGGTTCTACCCGGATGCCTTCGTGCATTCGGGGTCGCTCTATGACTGAAATACTGCCGAAGCGACGGTAAACTCAAATAGTCAAGTCAAGTTAAAAAGAAAATTGGTGTATTTAATTTCTTCACCAATTTAAATGGGTTTAAGAGCATGCGAATCAGAAATTTGTGCACAACACAAAAACCCTTGACATTATTTGTCAGGTGCACATTATTTTCTAACATTCTGGGGATTTATTTGCTATGTGCTTTACTAGTTAGCGAACAAAACGAACTCTCAAGGTTTTCCCGAATATTAAGAATAACTGTCCTACTTCTGAAAAAAATATCATTGGCACCTTTTTGTAGGGCACAATTTTCCGCTTCGCTTGCACTATATACTGTATATATATATATATATATATATATATATATATATATATATATATAACTGAAATTGATAAAGATATAAAATACCTACAGTAGTTTTCCGTCTGAATCGATACAAAATATGCTTTAAAATTTCTTGATAGCTTAAAATTACGTCATATACAAAGTCATATGGCCAAACTGGAAACACTTGCAGCAAAAGAAAATGCAACGCAGATAAAATACTTGAATCTCGTTTGTTGAAAATACAAACGAAACGGCTTCCCGTTTGCTTATTTTAAAGTGATTGAATATATCAATTAATAAAAATATGAAATAATGATGCTAAAAATTGAAGATTTAATACTTAAATGATCTCTATCATAGATATATATTAATGAATTTCATCAAACTTTATCACACTGAATTTAAATTATCTTGACCTTTCTAAAAAAATATGAAGGGAAAAAATAAGCTTTAAATTTGAACATTTTTCAATTTTATCTTCAAATATTCAAGCAGATATTAATGAAAACAAAAATGTGGGTCATATTTGATGACGCAACCATTTACAATCATGCAAAGAATAGGGAGGCATATTTTAAGACAAGACTATTCTCAAGATTTTATTTCTTACGTTATTCTATCGAGTTAATATGAAATTTCATTCTGCATTTAACATCCATTACGTCGTACCCACATGACTTAAAAATATTCCTTGCAGTATGCACCACTGCAGACAAAAGTCTAAAAAAAAAAATCAAAAAAAAAAAATCAAAAAAATCAGTAAGATTACTTTGAAATCATGACTTTCAGAATTTATTTTGATTGATATTGATTTACATTTGCATCAATAAACGGAAACGAAGGCAGAGGTGTAAGCGAATTATGGAAATCCATTTTATAGTATATGTAACTTTCTTATTCTTTCGTTTACTTAGTCCAATTTTCAAAAGTGTGCTAACGTTAGAAACGCCTTGAAACGTCCATCAATTCACTTGCTTTATGTGTTGACCTATTTCTAACATATTTCGAAAAAAGACAGATAAATCAGCTACAGGTACAGCTCACTGCATCCCTTCAGTTTTACCTCTATCAATTCTGAAAAGTCTAATTAAGATTGCCTTAAAATTAATGAAGCCAGAGCGACAGAAATCTTTAAAGGGATTGCTTTTTGACTTTTTAATGGCATCATAACCACGTGACATAAAAGAGGGAAGCAGCCATACTAGCCTAGTACAATAATAGCCTGTAATTGCTTAGAACTTTCTAACTTGAAGGTATTCCTTGGCAAATAGCCTGTTTATATATGACAAGTGACCTGGCAGCGAAAGGGTTGACTATTGAAACAGGTTGGAAAAAAGAAATTATAATAAACATAGCGAACTATAATAATAAAATTAAAATATATAAGTAAACATAAATATTGAACACCGAAAACTGTGAAAATATTCAATCATAGTCTTACAGGGTGGGGCTCCAAATTTTATTGCATTTTGCAACTTAATTTCTTGTTCAGTTTTGTCATCGTTATGTACGCACGCGCGGACAAGGCGTTTGTCCAATGTACATGTTTATATACATTACGCCCCACTATCAATTTACGCAAATACGCATTTTCTCCACACGACGCACACTTTCTTCAGCTGTAATATCACAACACCGGATGAGACATATATTACTTAAACAGTATGTTCAAAATAATTTGAGAACATTGCTCGCCTGTTAAAATACTTTTACGATGTAAATATGCATGGACTGTGCATCAGGGATATGTGAAAAATTCAGTTCATATGATGTTTCATGCATTTTAACCAACAGTGTTATATTTTTCTTTGTTAAAGTTATGCAAAGTGTATGCTATGTTTCTTGCAAGAACAAAACACTTCAAGGTTAATAACATAAGTCTAAGGAGACGATTCAGCACTATTATGTTCAACAACCAGGAGAAAAAACCCCAAAAAAAACAAAACAAAAAAAAACAACAAATAACAACAACAAAAAAAAAAACAACGGTTAATTGCGAAACAGCGGCATCTGGTCCTTTAGTAACAAATGAGTAAATACAATGATTGAAAGGGCTACTTTTAAAACATTTTGCCCAAAATAAAATAACACAAAAAGCTTTTGAAAGCAAGATTCACGTGCACTTGTTTGTAACCCGGTAGGGACTTCGGATTTTTCATGTGAGGAAGTCTTCCAGCTGGCTTGCGGTAGGTCGGTGGTTCTACCCGGGTACATCTGTGTACTCGGGGTCTTCCTCCACCTGTAGTTAGCTGGACGTCGCTATATTATTGAAATACTATCGCAGCGACGGTAAACCCCAATACAACAACACTTGTTTGTCGGAGGTTTGTACAGCCTTTTACTGGTTAAACCGATATGCATATTCATTTTTAGAGTTATGTTGATTTCAACATGATTAACATGAGCAAATTCTAAACTCATCCAAGAAATATATGTATTTAAATCTTAGTATCATTCGGCCTTGCTGAAAGTTAACAAAATAAATATGAAATAACACTGTTAGCTAGTACTTACAATTTATTCTAAGAAACTTTTATGAAGCAATCAGACACTTTGAAATTTGCAAAAAAAAATTTAACAATGGAACAAATGTGCCACCTGCTGAAGAGTGACGGACAGACAGACGAATTCTGCTTATAGCAGGTAACACAAAAAGGGAGATAATCAATATTTTATAATTATATTGAGTATTTAAAGAAACTAGCAAACACTATGGGGCCTCACTTTTCAAGTGATCAAATTCATTTAAGCAATTTCGAAAGAAAAAAATTAGTTGACCATTTGTGCCAAATTTGTGAAATTAAATTCTGACCATAAGTTTCAGAGAAGTTGATTTTTAATTTTTTATATGGAATATACAGGGAAACTAACAAACCCCGTGGGACATCATTTCCAAGAGATCAACTTCATTTTAGCAACTTTAGTAGATGACAGTGAGGTGACAATTTGTGCCAAAGGGTATTAAATTCTGACCATTGGTTTCAGAGTAAATGGCTATTAAATTTAGAGTTATTCATGGATCAAGTTTATATTAAAAGCTTTTGTGGAAGCCCACCCAAACACGAATCATGCCAAGTTTCTTAAGTTTCAGAGGAGATGTTATTGAAGCAAATTGTTGACGATACACGACGACGGATGCAGTGTGATCACAATATCTCACCTAAAGCACTTTTTTCTCTGGTTAGCTAAACAACTTTTTACCCTTTTCCTTCTCTCAAAAAGAGCAAAGGTATCACATTTCCTTCAGATGTATCTAACCACGGTCTCATGACGAGCACACTATCATTCAGTTGCCATTATTGTAATGAAGATGCTTTATCTTTTTCATTGTGGCGTATTCCTTGCATTATGCCATTTTTCAATTTGTTTTAGTATTACAAATGAACGAAAACAATCTTCAAGAATAACACACGAATTCAGTATTAATTGCTTTCAAACGATTAAATGTTCAAGAAAAAGTAAACATTCTGAATACAAGAATATTCAATGCCATATGATGAGAAATGAAACCACATAATTGAAATAATGTATTTATCAACATGTAAGAAGAAATAAAGCAATGCAAGATTAAAACAAACGATAGCATACTAAATAACATTATGAATGTACTGGCGGATGTCCCTTTCCATTGATGCATTACAAAAAGAGACACATGTATTTGACACAGTTGCAAGTTATGACAGAGACCCAATGACAACAACCTATGACATTATGAATGTACTGGCGGATGTCCCTTTCCGTCGATGCATTACAAAAAGAGACACATGTATTTGACACAGTTGCAATTTATGACAGAGACCCAATGACAACAACCTATGACAGAGACCCAGTGACAACACCCAATGACAGAGACCCAGTGACAACACCCTATGACAGAGACCCAGTGACAACACCCTATGACAGAGACCCAATGACAACACCCTATGACAGAGACCCTGTGACAACACCCTATGACAGAGACCCAATGACAACACCCTATGACAGAGACCCTGTGACAACACCCTATGACAGAGACCCAATGACAACACCCTATGACAGAGACCCTGTGACAACACCCTATGACAGAGACCCTGTGACAACACCCTATGACAGAGACCCAATGACAACACCCTATGACAGAGACCCTGTGACAACACCCTATGACAGAGACCCTGTGACAACACCCTATGACAGAGACCCTGTGACAACTCCCTATGACAGAGACCCAATGACAACACCCTATGGCGGACCTCATTAACAGACACCCTATAGCAGGCATCTTACATGTCATCAGGACCAAATTGCTGCACACACGCTGGTCTGCGATTTCTGAAACTGTCAGAATACACAAATAAGCCTTAATTTCCGTTTTCTTGTAGGTCAAACTTTTCTCTAATGATTTTCGGAATTATCTAAAAACGACGTGATAATTTACAAAGGAATGGAACTTTAACGTAAAGCGTTTAACAGGAATGGCGAATATCCCATATGTTAAACTTTACAGTTGTCCCAAGGGACACCGCGCAACATGGCGGAATTAATTCCAGCATTTTTAGTCAAGTTCCAGCCCCACAGTATTGTTTACAACTAGACGAAAGCCACTGTCTCGAAAACTCACAACATTCATTACCATTTGTCCATATTGGAAGAGCCAACCAACCTGAGGCGATTACTGTGTCACAAATGTAATGCTAAGAATTTTGTCACGCGAAGTACACGTGAATTTTTTCCATAAGTTTAAATTTAGATCTCGTGTTAATAATTTCATATATTTATTCAAAACATGGTTCTGTTATATGTATATGTTATAGGAAATGTTGAGGACGGGTGTCGAATGCAATGGAAAGAGAGAAAAACCGTGGGGGGGGGGGGGATACAGATTATGTAATTGTATGTACATGTTGAAAAATAAAGACCTGGGGTCGTATTCATAAAGCTCCTTAGTTTTTAAGGAAAAAAAATCCTTAACTGGAATAAATCTCCTTAGGTGTTTTATATATAAGACTAAAGGAAATCCTTAATACCTAAGGGATATCTATGTGATTTTAAGGAAAATCTTAGAGACTAAGGAAAATTTGTTCCTAAGGAGCTTTATGAATACGGCCCCTGTTCTGTTCTTAATTTCAGTGGTAAGCACACTCACTGTGAAATTGATGTAAATCCGCGCAGGAATTTGACTTGGCTTTTTGATAATTTGACATTTTATTTAGCATCTCTTTTAATTTCAAAGCTGAGAACTTCTCTTGAAAGGAAGGCTAACACTTGTTCTACATTTAGCGCAGCAGATATTGATCACACCTCTTCATTCAGAAAAGCTAATGCGAATAGCTACGGACATAGACTTCCGATCATTAAACACACTTGCGGATTTCTTCTCCCGATTGTATACTATTATCAGACTAGCAATTAACTCAAGTTGTTATTTTCCCTTTAAACGAAGAAAAACCGAGACGTGTATTTAATTGACCAAATGATAATATCATTTTAATTTGCTTTTTATTTCTATAAATTCAAAATGATTTAATGAATTATGCTGCATTTTTTCTTACAGTTTAGATCTCAGCACATTAAATCAGACCATACTTTGACATTTGAATGCAACACATTTATGCTGATTTTATTTTCAAGGAAAATAAATAGTGTCTGACAACAATCTTACAAATCAGCACAATTAAGGCCGCGGGAAAATCCCTGTAGTGAAATAGTTCTGGCTTCAAGTCACTCATTTCAGTGCCATGAAACAAGCTTGTATATAATTACAATGTGTCTTTATTGCATATAAAGTCTCTTTGATAAATGTTTATGATAAACTGATACTGTATATTTATATTTGTGTTAAGTAATGTTATTCATCAAAATCCTTTGAAATGTGTAATCAAGATTCTTGCTTTATTAGGGTTTCCGCCAAAATTACATTTTGGCGATTTAGACGTTTCTTTATCCCGAGCAGATATGTATACTTAGAAACGTCAGACTTAGAATTATTCTCTCAGCTGACAGCAGACGCCTTCGCAATACTCTATGCAGATATAGCATTCTAAGGCTTTGCAAATAAGTTGACGTCTTCAGAATATGCCTTGATTCTCTAGTTGTCATTAATGCTGTATATCAAGATATTTGCCCAGGGGAATGTCGGTCTATCAGCCAAAGATTTAAATCACATTACACATTTCTTCCCCAAGCAACAATTTAAAGGAACACACATCTTTTATGTTTGTATTTTTTATTTTGCAAGTATTATTATTAATTCCGTGCTTTCGGCGATTGGATTGAGAAGTATCAATGAATAGGAAATCCTATCATTCACCGTAGAAGATAATGCTATCAGCCCCATTGTAATGCATGCCTACTGAATGTGACATCGAAAGAGTAGAAATATGAATAAACACAGAAAAAAAAACACAAAAAAACACGCGTTTTAATTTTCTTTGCAAGATGTTATCCTCTTTTACCTGTGACTTAATAGAATCTCCATACGTGAAAGAAGTACGATCTTATTGTAGCGGAAGTAATATTTGTCATCTTTATATTTTCTAGTATACGTTATAATTTAGTTGTCTCATACCGCAGAGCCGTACACGAACAAAGAAAACAAAATACAGGTAACATTAAATCATTAAAGCTTTACGATATACATTTTTTTTATTTACTTACTCACTTGTCTCATATTCATTTACTTTAATTTATCTGAGGAAGTATATTTGATGATTAATCTATCGATAATTACGCTTTAATATATTAAGCAATTGACGATTCGCACCCAATTATTTCGTACTTAGTTAGGTTTATATTAGATGGTGAATCACTAAACGCTTACTTCTGTCTTTATCAATAATTGCTTTGTAACTGGTTCCCATAGTTGGTTCCCCGTTTTAACCTATACAAGTGCAGTTGAGATGCGAATTGGACCAGTCTGTATCTGACCGTCATCAACATCGTATGACTATTACGCCTTATCTTATTGATGAAGGTTTTCTGATTCCTGTACGCGGGGGCTAACTGCAAGAGTTGCGTTTGCTGGGAGCAACTAAACTGAAGGAAAAAGGGATACCCTATTCGTGGAGGGTTCGCTGCAAGCATTGCGTTTGCATATATCCACATAGTTGTTAAGCAGGGATAGGCTCAACTAATTTTATATTTATCAAAGTGATAAGAAATCACGCCTGTTATTACACATTAATTAAAATTGATTCGATTACTGCATTTGATAATAGAAATGATTTGCTTATACACATATATATTTTGTAATTCTTAATTAATTATTGGTTCTTCAAATCAGTTCATTAATCATTGGTCCCTAATCAAACGGCAAGATAGCCAAAAAGAAAATTATTTATTCTATATAACCTAAGGTAAGGCCGGTACACGTTACATTATCAAATATCAATTAAAATTATTCTATTTTTTTTTATTTACGACGCACGTGGCATATTACCTTGGTCGAGACACTTGGTAGTAAACAAATGCTTATTTGTAACATAAACCAATATTTAAAAAGTTGTTCAAGCTGTTAAGCCTGAACTCTGAAGTACATATTCGTTAAAATTTGTGTCAGATTTCAATTTTATATCTCAAATTATCGTTGATATGTACTTGTAGTAGCTTCCGTTTCGTCCCTGGTAAACAGACTACACGATGGTAACGATCAGTTGATATCAATTACATGCTATACTACAGACAAAGTTCACAGACAATCTCACGAGATATCCAAATTGGATTATCCTATATTTGTCAATTTACAATGTAGGAAACGGTATGCATAAAGACAAGCTTAATGAAAATACACACATTTGAAACAAATGTTAAAAATACATCACGCTTTTCCTTTCTTAAACAAGAGGACCATGGATGCTCGGAAATCGCTTACCTGAGAACCAGGTATTAGTTGGTATTAGATGGAGAAAAAGCAACGATATTGATGGGCCCAATCGGTAATAAATATATCGTTAACTGTAAACTTGTCCTAACAATTGAATTTCAACCATATCTACGGTTAAGAACATTATACTTCCCTTCGCGCCCTAGCCCCCCCCCCCCCCCCCAATAATATTCAGGAAAATGTTCTCTTCCCCCTTGGGGCGGCCATGTTTTACATCGAAACAAAATAATTTGAATAATCTTTGCAAAGAGTGAGCCAAGGAACATTTATGTAAATCCAGCCAGTACTTTTTGGCAAGATGATATTTAGAATATTTACTTTATACTCCGACCATTGCGGTCATGTTTTGTTTTACCAGGATCCAAATAATCCAAATCTTGATAGAAATTGAACCAAGGAAATGATTATTCAGGATGTACTTTTGAACAAAAAGATTTCTTTAACGTTTCCCTCTCGGATGCAATATAATTTGTTGAACATCTTTGAAAAGGGTCAGTAGTTTAGACACGGTGCATAACCATATCGGCGGGCTCTCTGCGGAAATCGCTATATCTGCATTTGCCACACACAGGCTCCCTGCATTTTGCCAGCGATTGTTTTTTTTTTAAAAAAAAAAAGCATACTGCTAGTGTACTTTGTATTTTATTGCTATGAAACAACATTTTCATGCTTCTTCCGGTCCTTCATTTGTTTCAAAACACACCATTCATTATCTCTTAAATTTGTTTTGTGACGATATATGTCAAAAATTTTTTGAAATGTATGGTTTTTCTTCCTCGCATGTACATATATATTGTTCATCATACAGAAATAAAAATAAAAACATCGGCGTTATCGCGTTGCAACGGCAACAGAAATGTTTATTTAAGGAAATATCTATTTTCTAAAAAAAAAAAAAAAAAAAAAAAAAAAAAGACTTCTCTGACTTAGTCCTACCGAACTTGTAAAATCCGTCAACATAAAACATAGCTGCATAAATACTCTTATGCTTTGAAATAAAAACGGGTGTTTGTAAATCCAATGACTTCACAGCGATTTTTACTCGTAAAAAATATATATAACATCGGTATTGTGAATAATATGCATGGAATTTTCTTTTACATTTCGTTACCCATAGAACTATCCTATTTAAATATCATATTCTCACCTTTTTATCAAGAAAGGTATACGTTCTTTTTATTAACCAGAGTAACATCTCTGAAAACTTTATTATTTTCCTCACAAACATTTAACTATGCAGTATTTTATTGACAAAGGTATATTTTTTGTCGTATTTTCTCCAGTTGCAATTAATTACAATTCAATCATTAAACCCAGTGTCTTGGTATTTTGTTTTTGTGTCAGTTACAAATCCATTCACAACCACATGTAATTATGAAGCACATTTGGCCTAATTGTTACATCATTCTATAACGCGTCTATTGGATGTCTCTTTTGATTAGTATGATTCAATTAAAAATACCGAATACTGTTGATAAATCAATGTATGGCTTCATTTTCGTTTTGTTAAGCATATTAATGTATAAACTGATAACGTTAGCACCTCGTGGGCTTAAAATTATTTGGACTTATTGATACGTCATTTTTATTTATATTTAATTTTTAAGTAACTTTTTAGTATAGCACTTATTTCTTTGGCGCGCGTTTAAGAATAAGTAATGAAATTAAAATATGAGATTAATTGTAATAACCAGTACTCTAGAGGAAATTTAACTTTTATATTTTTATCGATAATATGAGCTAAGATAGCTAAAAATTAAGTAACACATACATACCTTTAATAGATTTATTTCTGACTAAGAAAACAATAAAGATTGCATATAAAGTACGAAAAGTGAAAGCACAAAGAAGAGGTAAGGACCCATGAAATTATCCCTTTTCTGTAAACAATAAGAGAACATGGCTTTCAGAAAGCTTGTGTGTGGCAAATGCAGAGAGTCTGCCTGTGCTTCAAAAAAAGATGTGCAGAGAGACCTCCCGTGCACTAACAAAACCGAAAGTAGGGGCTTATCAAGAAATTACATAAATATAGGCCAATTGATCGGTATCTCCTTGAAAAATATACATAAAAGAATACTTACGATGTCATATCATGGGCGTAATTAAAGCAATAACTCGCTAAAACCTGTAGAAAGTACCAAGGTAGTGTTCCATGTTGGTACATCACTAAACTGTTTGTCCGAGTTTCAGAGCGCAGTCGCTGATAATTGAAAAGATACACGCATGTACATAGTCAATATATTCTAATATTCAGTGCACTACTTAATATTGAGCAACTCACCTGTAAAAAGTGATCATTGATCCTGTTTTCTGCCATTTGTCTTCCGTGCGTTTGTGTTTATGGCAGATAATGACCGGTGCGAACGCAGAGAGCCTGCCGATATAGCGATTTCAACAGACAGCCTGCCGATATAGCGATTTCAACAGAGAGCCTGCCGATAAAGCGATTTCAACAGAGAGCCCGCCGATATTGTTATGCACCGTGTTAGAAGGAGATGTCGTTGACGGATATAGCTCCTCGCCTGTCATCACGTTGTTCTCATGTGAGATAAAGGACAAAAAAGAAGATTATCATATAAAAACTTAACGCTGTTAAACATACGTCATTCAAGTGTTTTACGCGGAGTATTATTTCCTAATCAAAACACCGCCCACTGAGTTGGCTTATAATATACACAGGCAAGTGTTTATTGACCTCCATCAATATACCTCTTTCAATAATGAAAGTGTCAATGTTCTACGATGACCGTATATGTACTTTTTTAGTCGTTATGTCCGGAGGAATTCAGACGAGTTCTTGTCAATAATTTAGCTGCCGAGATATTAATTAGAAATTGATATTTCCGGAACAGGCGATATTAATTTTTATTTGGTTTAAAGGGTATATAACGTTAAAAATGTCTCTTCTAAAGGTACACCTGTGGCACTTTTTAATTAGATCTTAGGAACAGAACAGAATCTTTATTGTTTGACGTAAACATAAACAGCTCATCGTCAGCAATTATGTTGCAATCAATCACGTACGCGTGCAATCATATGTTTATATTTTATACTTCTAAATTTATTTAAATTACTTGGCATTATAAGAAGTTTTAATCTCCTTGTACAAACTAAATGAACTATGATTTTCTACATCGAAACTCCAGTTTGTAATATAAATAATCTTAATCTTGATCGCAAAGCTTGATATTTACTGATTCACTGAACGTTATTTAAACCTATATACAAACCCCCGATGACCAGTTTTTATTACTATGGTCAATATCTATCTCACATATTGGAATTTAAAATGCAATTATGAGGTTTATTTTCAAACACTTTTATAAAATATTTCATAATTCAATGTATAATGGAAATCTGGAAACCTGCCAAGTGAGCTATTTAAAGCCAATGAATTAGCTGACATTTTTTCCCCTTAATTTACTAAGTATCTACGCATTTTCTCTAGGCATTCAAAATTTCTTTACGAAAAAAACAACAACAACCCCCCCCCCCAACCCCATAATTCAATATTGACAACACATAAGAATCAAACAAAGTGTACATTAATTGTCCCTGAGGACTATAGGTTAGCACGCGTCCTTCAGTCTGTTCGTCCATCTGTCCCGCATCACCATAGTGTGTTCGATAACCGGAACGAAAGTGCGAAGGTTGAAAATGGTCCGGGTAAACTGGGGACTAGGAACCCACACAGCCATTAGTTGAGAGCAGGGTGTTGGAACGTAAATGGTTGGAGTTCAGACAATCATTGTATACATTCATCTTTTATTTCTGTGATATACCAGGTAAAGTTTAAACACATCTTAGTGACACCCGTGGGTTTGACCTGAAAGGTATCAGAAGACAGTCCATATCAGAGCGCGTACAGGTTCCTGGGGTGATGGCTTTTTGATTAATGAAAAACTATTGCATTTTTGCTGTTCAGTCCTAGATGACACCAGTGACGATATAAAAAAAAATTTGTATTATAGAATGTACATGTATGTGTGTTTATGCTCATGTTTTCTTTGACGACTTGCTAACAAGTATTTACAAGTCTCAGAACATTTGTGAGCTGTTTTTATGTGGCGACTTTAATAGCCGATGTGGCGAATTAGACGATTTTATTGTTGGATTCGATACATCAATTCCTAGAAAGGATGTAGACTTTACTTTGTATAGTTATGGTCACATATTTCTGGATTTCCGTATTTACTGTAATTTTTGTATTCTAAATGGTAGGAACACCACCATAAATAATTTTACTTAAGTACCTGAAAAAGGTTGTTCTGTGGTGAATTATTGTATTCTAGGGTATGACAAGTTATATATCTACAATGACTTTAAAGTTATTCGGGCTACCGAGCTTGTGAGCGAGTGTTGTATGGATATAGGACTTTCTCCATCTTCCATTCCTGATCATTCATGTTTGTTATGGAATATCATTGAGCCTAACAATAATCAAGAGCGTGACTTTTTTTAAGCACTGACGCAAATCCGATAAGTCAGAAATTTGACTGTAATTCAGTTCCAGAGTGCTTACAAAGGCTGTTTTAAACGAAGTTGATGATTTGATAAATAAGCTTGAAACCGGGTATAGAGAGCAGACTGATGTGGACCAGGCTTACAGTAACAGTTATTAAGAGGAAGTGGTCTCTAAATTTAAAACTAGAAAAGCATATGTCTTCAGACAAACATAGGAAGGTTGGGAAGCCATGATGAGTTATCAACATTATGAAGTGAGGTTTGTATTTGTAGTATGGCTACGGTGTACTGTCACATCATGCAGGTTAACCTTCAAGGCGAATGTCGTTAAAGTTCGTAAACAGTTTGACAAGGTCGTTCTGCGAGAAAAGAGAAAAGTTTGGCTTAAACAACAAAATGAAATGGTATCGAATTCAAATAATAATCTGAAAAGTTATTGGTAAGATTGGTATTGCTAATGACAGGAGACGGGTATTCCTTTTGAGGTTGTCCTTAATGATGGCTCAATCGCTCAAGACAAACCAACTGTTTAGAAAAGTGGATTTTTTTCTTTATACAACACTTCGTCTGTGCCAGAGGTCAGAGTGTTGTCTAATCCTAGCCCGGAGTGCACTAGTCTCCCGGAGTTTAATTCTGAAATTTCCATTTTTGAAGTAAGGAAGGCAGTACTTAAAAATGATACCTAGATTTTATTTATACATGCTTTATTCAATGTTTCAGTTCAGGGAAAATCCCAGCTGAGTGGGGGAAGGGTATCATTAATTCATTACCGAAGTCCAATACTGCGGATCCAAGGAATCCACAATCTTATAGAGGTATCATTCACAAATACCATGTACAAATTGTATTGTTATATTTTGAATAATAGATTTAACACATGGACTGAAAATTATAATGTTATCGTTGATAAGCAAACCGGATTTAGAAAGAAACGTAGTATTATTGATCACTTGTCGTCTTTAACAGGAATTATAGAAACTAGGAAGAAACTAAAGAGCTGATCAACCTTTTGCGCCTTCACTGATTTTAAAAAAGCTTACGATTCGGTAAATAGGGAGATTTCGTTGGGTAAACTTGAAATTTTGGGTTTCAATGGTAAATTGTTGATGCAGAAAGGTCATTGTATGAGAACGTTTCTGCTTGTGTTCTTGTAAATAGAAATATGACTGACTGGTTTGACGTGACGTCAGGCTTACGTCAAGACTATTCGGTCTCGCCGATATTGTTCAATCTTTTCATTATTGATTTAACAATGCCAGTAAAGGCTCTTGTTAAAGGTATACAAATAGGTGATGACAATATATGTATTTTATTGTATCCTGACGATGTTATGTTAATTGCAGACAGTGAGATGGACCTCCAATATATGTTGAATGTATACCAAGTTGGTGTTATACTTATTGTCTACACATTAATGCTTCAAAAAGTAATGTTTATTTTAGACCACCCTCTGTTTCAGCTACTCAATTCCATTTTTCATGTGGAAATGAGAAGCTTGAAGTAGTTGATAAGTATAAGTATCTTGGATTAGTATTGAATGAATTTGAGATATGCATATGAAAGCCAGGATGGTTTCTCAGAGTGTCGGCAGGGCTCTGGGTGGACTGACTGCAAAATGTTAAAATATTGGTGAGCATGGTCTAGCCTGTCATATCCTATGGAGCAGCTATGTGGGGTGACATAACATTCTCTTGTATCCATTCCAGCCAGAGCCGGGCCATGCGCTTCTTCCCCAGAACTGGTAAATACACGCCAGGTAGGGACTTCGGATTTTTCATGTGAGGAAGCCTTCCAGCTGACTTGCGGTAGGTCGGTGGTTCTACCCGGGTACCTCTGTGTAGTCGGGGTCTTCCCCCACTTGTAATTAGCTGGACGTCGCTATATGATTGAAATACTATCGCAGCGACGGTTAACCCCAATACAACAACAACAACAGAGAATCATGAGTTTGCATCTTATGTGTACAAATCAAAACACCATATAGATATATATCGATAAAATGAATAACTAGTAGAATGTCTATGGCTATGAGTAAAAAAAAAAGTTACTTACCATAAACATATTACCTACAAATAAAGTTAGCTATCATTCGTTCTTAAAATGGGTCATGATTTTTTTATGAAAACGCAAAGTTTTCCTACCAGAGGTTTTGCTCTATAGTAGCTGTATGAAACATGCTTGGATTTTGTATATGTTACTTTTTTTTTTTTTTTTTTTTGAATGCTTTAGAATAAAGGACAATTGAATACAAAATGAAATTCGTCCCCAAATACATGACATTGATTGCATTCTATTTCATTTATAGGAATATTCTGCCACCTTCCCTATTCTATGGGTAAATTATAGTTTCTTGTTAGAAAGCGAATAAGATAATAAAACTTGATAAACTATTAATATATTTACCACTTTCATAGGTAGTTTTATAGTATTTGTATAAATCATTACTAGAAAGGTTTTTTTACTGTAGACCTCCGTTTTTGAATAATATGTCTTTAACCTTTGTATTTGCTGTTGATATAAACCATTTATAGTTAGGGAAAATCCGATCATACCAAATACCAGATAAGCCTTAGTTACAAAGTGATGTCTTGATATATTTCAATCATTCGGACTTCGGATTCGTGTGAATAGAGACTGAGTACGGTAATATACGTTTTAGATGACAGCTTGAGTATTTCATTATTACTATGTATATTTGTTATAGTCCGTTTCACAATATCTACTGAAAGCGGAGAAATTCCTAATTCCCCATAAATCATATTTGTTGGGGTTTGTCGTTTAAGATTGAAGATATATTTATAAAATCTTAATGGTACCGTTTCCAGCGATTTAACGTTTCCAAAGCCCCATATTTCACAAGCGTAAAGCAATATTTGTTTTATTTTTTTTTTTTTTTTTTAATGTTCCATGTGGATAGTATATGGTGGGGATAAAGTTTTGATTTGTTATAGTAGAGAAATATTTCTTTATTTGCTTGTTCTATAACATAATCTTTAGGTGTGTTTTTTTTTTCAAACTTCCGGTTTTTTTTTATGCTCACCGAAGGTGACGCATATAGTTGCCGCTTCGTCCATCCGTCCGTCCGTCCGTCCGTCCCACTTTCCTTGTCCGGACTATTTCTCAGGAACTAACGGCATGAATTCAACGAAACTTTATGGGAAGCTTTATTACCAAGAGGAGATGCGCATATCGTCGGCGTGACCTGGTTCCTCAATTTTTCAAAGAGTTATGGCCCATTGACTTTTCAGCCTATAGTACATATTGCATGATTCTTGTCCGGGCTATTTCTCAGGAACTAATGGCTTGAATTCAACGAAACTTTATGGGAAGCTTTATTACCAAGAGGAGATGCGCATATCGTCAGCTGACCGTTCCTATTTTTCAAAGAGTTAGGCCCCTTGACTTTTTGGCCTATAGTACATATTGCATGATTCTTGTCCGGCTATTTCTCAGGAACTAATGGCTTGAATTCAAAAACTTTATGGGAAGCTTTATCACCAAGAGTAGATACGCATATCGTCGGCGTGACCTGGTTCCTCTATTTTTCACAGAGTTATGGCCCCTTGACTTTTTGGCCTATAGTACATATTGCATGATTCTTGTCCGGACTATTTCTCAGGAACTAATGGCTTGAATTCAATGAAACTTTATGGGAAGCTTTATTACCAAGAGGAGATGCGCATATCGTCGGCGTGACCTGGTTCCTCAATTTTTCACAGAGTTATGGCCCCTTGACTTTTTGGCCTATAGTTCATGTTGCATAATTCTTGTCCGGGCTATTTCTCAGGAACTAATGGCTTGAATTCAATGAAACTTTATGGGAAGCTTTATCACCAAGAGTAGATACGCATATCGTTGACGTGACCTGGTTCCTTAATTTTTAAGAGAGTTATGGCCCCTACTACCATGTTGTTGACTAATATTCATGTCATTTGCCTAATTTAACAGGAGATATCATTTAAACAAACCCCACAAAATTCAATATGCTAGTAATGTCAATCATAATCATGTCAGCTAATTGTTGTTTAGGCCATTATACACTATTTCAAATATCCAGTCAAATGTCAAGAGTGTTGGTTAACCTCTTTGATATGAGCACACATTGAAATGTATGACTTAATTTTTAGTAGTATAAAAACTTTAAAAAAATCAATGAAAGATCTGATGAGTAACACGTATTATCATATTAAATAGTAAACTGTTACTAAGTCTCCAAATTAGAGTTGGTAAAACATCTCATCTGATGAGGAGAATAGATATGATTTAGGAATGGGGATTTCAACATATCCTCCCACCCATTGACCAAGGCCTTATTTGTAACACTGACGTTCTTCGGGGAGCATCTGTCAGTTCTACTGACTTTCTTGTTTAAAAATGTTATAGTATATGTAATCGTTTACTACCTCTAATATTTCGTCGCCCATTTTAAATTTACATATGTTTTATTTTTTCTATCTCTACTTAAAATCATATTTTTTACTGACATTAACTTTCAGCTTCTGTAATTCACAATAGTTTTTGAATTCAGTGAGTGTGCTTTGTAAATCATTTTCATTGTCACTTATTGAAACAGTATCGTCTGCATACAACAATAAGAATATCCTCAGAAGATATATTGCATTATTTATTGTAGTTTCTTTGGATACTCCATTTATATCATTATTTTGTAGAAATGTCTAAATCATTTTGGAATAAATTAAATAAAAACGGTGAAAGGTGCTCTCCTTGTGTTACTCCGATGTTGCTACTTAAATATGATGTTTCTCTCTCATTTATAAGTCTTTTAAGAATAAATAAGTTATAAGATGTTGATATTTTTTTCATAACTCCTACTTGAAGTATTGTACTTGTTGGCATAAACATTTAATCCTTTGATTATTATACTTGTAAATAATTTTCCCAGGCAGCTTAGTAATATTATGGGCACATTTGTTTTCATATATTGATTTAAAAATACATATTGTCCAGCTCTCCGGTATTATACCTTGGTCAAATATTAAATTGAATAATTTTTAAATTACTGGTAAAAGTAAATGCGCGGATTTTTTTATTTGTTCATTTACGATATCATCTACTCCAGAAGACTTTTTATTTTGCAAATTTTTAATTGCTGATGAGATTTCTTTCCGTGTGATTGGTACATTAATTTCATTATTTAAGACGTCCCTAATGTAAGATCTCATTTCATCGTGCTCTCCTTCGTTCTCAATGTTATTATCGTTAACACTTGAAGAATTCATATAATTCAGATAAGGTGCCGTTTCTTCCGGTATTTTATCATTTGTTTTTAATGATTTCCTAGTGTCAGTGTTTTAACATTGTCGTATACTATTTACTTTCTTATTTTTAAAGGAAATTTTAGCCTTATATGCTGCATTTTTAGCTCACTTGAGCACAACGTGCTCAAGGTGAGCTTTTGTGATCGTCCTTCGTCCGTCGTCCGTCGTCAACAATTTGGCTTGTTAACACTCTAGAGGCCATATTTTTAGGCAAATCTTCATGAAACTTGGTCAGAATGTTTGTCTCTATAAAATCTTGGACAAGTTGAAATTGGGTCATATGGGGTCAAAGGGTAGGTCACAAGGTCAAATCTTATAAAAACCTTGTTAACACTCTAGATGCCACATTTTTGGCCCAATCTTCATGAAACTTGGTCAGAATGTTTGTTTTCTTAAAATCTTGGACAAGTTTGAATTTAGGTCATGTGGGGTCAAAAAATAGGTCATAAGGTTTAATCTTAGAAAAACCTTGTTAACACTCTAGAGGCCACATTTTTGGCCCAATCTTTATGAAACTGGGTCAGAATATTTGTCTCCAAAAAATCTTGGACAGGTTCAAAATTGGGTCATGATGGGTCAAAAAGTAGGTCATGAGGTCAAATCTTAGAAAAACCTTGTTAACACTCTAGAGGCCACATTTTAAAGCAAATCTTCATGAAACTTGGTCAGAATGTTTGTTTCCATAAATCTTGGACAAGCTTGAAAGTGGGTCATGTGATATCAAAAAGTAGGTCAGTATGAATAATGCAACATATGTTGCTCATTTATAATCAGCTGAGCGATTAAGGGCCATCATGGCCCTCTTGTTTTATAATTTTTACTAACAGTTTTTAACATATTTTTTAGAATGGCGAGCCTTTGTGATCGCCTTTTGTCCGTCGTCCGTGCGTGCGTCCGTCGTCAACAATTTCTTTAAACAACATCTCCTTCTAAACTACTCACTGGATTTTGATAAAACTTCACAGGAATGTTCATTATGGGGCCCTTTACCAAAGTTGTTAAAAAATTTTTGATTGGTCAAAAATCGAGGTCACATGAGCTAAAAATAGATTTTAAAAATGAAGATTTTAAAAATCTTCTTCTCCGAAACCACAAGGCCTAGCCTTTTGATTTTTGGTATGTAGCATGACCTTATGACACTCTACGGAAATTGTTCAAATTATGACCCTAGGGTCAAAATTGGCCCCGCCCCAGGGGTCACATGATTAAACATAGGCTAATATAGGAAAAACTTGAAAAATCTTCTTCTCCGAAACCACAAGGCCTGGGGTTTAGAAATTTAGTGTAAAGCATTGTCTAGTAGATCAACCAAGTTTGTTCAAATCATGGCCCTGGGGTCAAATTTGACCCTGCCAAGGGGTCACCTGATTTTACATAGGCTAATATAGAAAAACAACTTGAAAAATCTTTTTCTCAGAAACCACAAGGCCTAGCCTTTTGATTTTTGTTATGTAGCATGATCTTATGACTCTCTACCAAGATTGTTCAAATTATGACCCTGGGGTCAAAATTGGCCCCGCCCCAGGGGTCACTTGATTTAACAAAGGCTAATATAGGAAAAACTTAAAAAAATCTTCTTCTCAGAAACCACAAGGCATAGAGTTAAGATATTTGGTGTGTAGCATTGTCTAGTGGATCTCTATCAAGTTTGTTCAAATCATGACCCTGGGGTCAAAATTGACCCCGCCCCAGGGGTCACTTGATTTTAACATAGGCTAATATAGGAAAAAAACTTGAAAAATCTTCTTAAGAAACCACAAGGCATAGAGTTAAGATATTTGGTGTGTAGCATTGTCTAGTGGATCTCTATCAAGTTTGTTCAAATCATGACCCTGGGTCAAAATTGGCCCCGCCCCAGGGGTCACTTGATTAAACATAGGCTAATATAGAAAAAAAAAAAAAGACCATTGAGTCAAATTTGGCCCCACCAAAGGGGTCCCTGATTTTATATAGGCTTATATAGGGAAAACTTGAAAAATCTTCCCAGAAACCACAAGGCCTGGTGTGTAGCATTGTCTTGTGGATCTCTTCTAAGTTTGTTCAAATCATGACCCTGGGGTCAAAATTGGCCCCACCCCAGGGGTCACTTGATTTAACATAGACTAATATAGGAGAAACCTTAAAAAAATCTTCTTGTCAAAAATCACAAAGCCTGGAGTTTACATGGGCTAATAGACCTCTACCAAGTTCAAGTCATGAATCATGTATTGTCTAGTGGATCTATACTTAGTTTGCTCAAATCATGACCCTGGGGTCAAAATTGGCTCTGTCCCAGGGGTCACTTGATTTTACATAGCCTAATGATACCAGGTGAGCGATCCAGGGCCATCATGGCCCTCTTGTTATATTTTCCTTGTCTTATGATGTATCTTATTTGACTGCATGTCTTTTCAAACCAAAGAAAATTAAGAGGCTTTTCTGGTGTATTGTAAGGTTTGAGAGGCTTTGTTCACTCACTGTTCCGAATGTTTTTTGTTTCTGAACATTCATGTTTTTTTTTTTCCAACTTTGAAACTTGAAATCTACATCATTTTTGTTACAATTATTTTTGTAAGTATTGTTGTGAGGCTTGTTATTATTTCCTCTGTTTTGACTGAATCAAGATTGCTAATAAATAAGTCCGATATTTTGTTATCCAGCCTTTTGTGATCATCAGTTTAACATTGTTTTATTTATTTTGATTTTCCTTTGTTTGAGTATGTATTCTATACTGGCTGGATAGTGTACGTCTGAAAAGAGGTTACGAAAATCATGTACCTGAAAGTTATTTATATGCTTAAAGACATATGAAATAGACAGGAATTAATCTACAATGCTGGGCGAGATGGTTGCCATTGATAATAAAAATATTATTTCTTCTACAAAATTCAATCAATTGTTTTCCAAAGAAATTTACAGTGTCGTCAACTTGATTTCTTTGTGAAAGAAAATCACATATACTAAAATTACTATACCCCCGTAAACGAAGTTTACTGGAATCAGCCCGTCGGGCGGTCGGTCGGCCATGTAGTCGGTCGGTCATGCGGTCTGTCTGCAAAATCTTGTCCAGTGAACTCCTCCTTCATTTTCAGCCTGATTCACCTGAGACTTGGCATAAATGATCATCAGGAGCAGTAGATGTGCAAAACGCTAATTTCATTCGTTCGCACAAATTACGGAGTTATTGCCCCTGAATCAACTTGAAAAGTCTTGTCCGGTTAACTCCTCCTTCAATTTCAGTCCGATTCACCTGATACTTGGCATAAATATTCATCAGGATCAGTAGATGTGCAAGACACAAATTTCATGTGTGTTCTTGCAAGGATTAATGAGTTATTGCCCCTGAATCACTTGAAAAGTCTTGTCCGGTGAATTCCTCCTTCAGTTTCAATCTGATTCACCTAATACTTGCATAAATATTCATCAGGAGCAGTAATGTGAAAGACACAAATTACAAGTGCGTACGCGCAAGGATTACAAGGAGTTATTGCCCTTATTTCAACTCTAAATATCCTGTGGCGCGAACTTCTACATTTCTTAACCGATTCAGTTCAAATCTTATTTGTGCATTGATAATCAGGTGGAGAGGTGTGTGACATACATTTCACTAGAGTTGTCTAAAGGATGGCAGTGTTATTGCCCTGGCCCCATTTTTGAATTATCTCCCATTGGTTATTTCTGTTTTTCTTGTCCAGAACATTACCCGAATATTATACAAGGTATTGACTTGAAACTTAAAATATAGATATATATAAAGTGCAGTGTCCAAGAACAAATTCTACCTGGTCCCATTTTTTAATTATCTCCCTTTGTTAAATTGCTGTTTTTCCTTGTCCCGAAAATAAATCGAATAGTATACATGGTGTTTACTTGAAACTTAAAATGTAAACAGATGGCGACTAGGAGAAGTGCAGTGTCAAAGGACCGTAATTCTGCACTTTTAAACTACAATATCAAAGCATTTTGCGGGGGTATTAATCACAATCAGTGATAGCTCTAGTTAAATATGTTCTATTCATCGGTACATAAATGAAACGAACTGCATACATTTTAATTTGTAATCAATTTATCAAATTTGGTAAAGTCACACAAATTTCCACATCTTGAATTAAAATCGCCAAAAGAAAAGCACATGCTAATTGTTCTGACAGTATCGATACAGTTAATTCTGTATCTCAAAATACGGGTCTTGGCTCGCATTTTTCGTGCCATGCGGCGAAATGTATCCCAGTCCACATTTTAGGTCTTCAGCATCGTTGTCGTTTGATGAATAAATGGATTTGGCTACTGTAAAATCTGATTACTTTTATTCTCTGCTTTGGTCAACCGACACAAAAGGTTCTAAATCAGATTTAACTAAGAATGCTTGACCGCCTGACCGATAAGGAGCCATATTTTGTCGGTGGGATAGAAAAGAATGATAACTAGACATCGATGCCTCTTCTGAAATGTCTGTTTTAGTTCCATGTCATCCTACTATGTCTTATTCGCTGATGAAAGACACGAACTCTGGATCATTTTGTTCAGCAGTTTAACTACACACATTTAAGGGTAGAAATTTTGAGCGTGTTATTATTAAGGTGATTTTCTTACTGTATATCCAGACGAAGTTTATTTGTAATTGATACTACTACTAGTTAAGTCACACAATACGTCAATTGGTTCACTGCTTTGTAAAAAGCAGCCGTCTACCGTGGACCGCTAGTCGTTGTTCTCGCTATCCCCAGTTGCATGTGCTCTAGACGATCTCGACCCGTTGTGTCTATTGGCGTTTTTAGCATGGTGGCTGGGTACAAACTAGGTCAACGATAATGGAACTCTCGACGCTGTCGGAGAGATCATCGGTGTGCGCTTTTTCAGTGAGATGTGTTCATCTATGGTGGACGTAGCCTTTTTCTTGCCACGAAAAGGATGTCGCGTATTTGGTGTGTTTTCGTGCTGGACACTCTCAAGAGAGTTAAATATAATTTTCGTTGTTTGAATTGATGAATAAGACGAAAAGTATTTTCCCTTGTTACGGTTAGTCCGATAGGTGGCGTGTTTATATGCACGTGGGTTTCGTGTTTGGATATTAAGTTCATTCAGCCTTGGGACCGACCAGCTTGTTGACGTGTTTTTATTTTTACTTAGAGACATTCTTTGCAGATAACGTCTGAAAGCAATGACTTAAAATGTTATCTGATATGATTTATATAACCTCATATTTAAGTTTCGATTTGTTTTGTTGTAACAAATGAATAAACGGTCGGTTGGTCTCCCAACGGCTTATACCAATACTGTGTATATGTTGTTCTATATGGACATACGGTATATATAGCTATCGGAGGGAGTCGAAAGGGAAACCTATTTTCTGTGTGAATAGTCTGACAGCTATGTTATAGTTAATGTTCGAATATCACTCCTGACAAAAACTCTGGTTCCACGTGGCTGTGAATCTGTTGACCTCCATGGTTTCTCGTATCGTCTATCTAGATGTTATGCTGATGGTCCTTACGTGCTTACTTTGATACACTATATAGCTGTTTACGTTTTTGTTCTATATCGCGTCGGAAATGCTCTTTCACAAAATAACTGCTGTTTTTTAGTGTTTTAAAAGCCATTTTTCTTACAAATTCCTTGTCTTTGTATAAAGAAAATTTAGCGACGATTGGGCGAGGGAAATAATGATTTCTGTTAAATTTACCTAAGCAATATACCCTATCAAACTGTAAATCTTTTTCATTGTGCATTACATAGCAAATGGAATCTTTTATAGTTTGCTCACATTTCTCTCCTTGTTCAGTATAGTTATCACATTCTGGAATGCCTGAGAAGATAGATTGTCTTGCATGCTTCGCCACTGAATATCATCACAAGATCAGTCATTGTCCTGGTTTTTTTTTGTTTGTTTTTTTTTTGTTGTTGTTTTGTCCATTTCTTGCTATTTTTGTTTTAATGTCTGCATTTGTCCAATAATTATGTTCAAAGACGCGTCTAGCTTGTTGTATTGCTGGTGATGTCATCACACATGTCGCTGTATTGTACTGTCATATTCTGAAACTTCTGATTTTACATCTTTGACATCATTTTGCAATAGCTCTATTTTATTGTTAGTTTCGGGAAAACATTTTAGCGACGTGCTTTTATGTGTTAGCAAGCAAAATTTCACGAACTCGGAAGGTTTTCCCGAATGTTAAGAAAAACTGACAAAAGAATCATTGGAACCTATGTGTAGGGCACACTTTTCCGTTTCGTATTCTCTACATACCATTAAAATTGATAAAGAAATCAAATACCTTCAGCAGTACCTCCCTCTGTAGTTTTGCAAACTAAGCTTTTCGCTTTAGCTTAAAATGACAACAAATACCATGTGGTATGGCCACACTTTTTCTTGAAAATATATATTTAATGTGGAAATCAATTGAAAAGTCGTAAAAGAAAATTACGATAGTGTCTTTCCGTAGCCCGTTACAAATCAATAAAAATTATAAAGAAATGGAATATTCAAAATATTCAGTTTGTAGGTGAGGCATACTAAAGTCGTCACAGCATACTTGTATCTTTGTCATATTTGCGCTTACAATATGGCTAGTTCTAGGGATGATAGCTTGAGTTAAGGATAACGTGACATGGGTTACACATTAATCATGTAGACAAAGTCCCCAGGCGAACGAATTTTGTCAGTGGAATGTCAAGAATGAACGTTTGACATCCCTCCAGAAATATTATTTTTTTACTTGTATAAGTATCAAAACAAAATAAATGCTCAAGAATGAGATGGGGTCTATCATATGAGGTTTATTGCAAGGTTAGGAGGTAACAACTTGAGTCTGGCTTCTACAGATTCTAGTTACCCTGCGTTTCTTTTTCCTTTGAGTATATATATATATATATATATATATATATATATATATATATATATATATATAATGAAAGTTTGTTTATGCTAAAATTCTAGGATGATCCCATCTAGGTGAATACAAGTATAAAATTATTGGCATTTAGTCATTAACAAATTACTTAAAATAAAGAAATGAAAATTCTATAGTAAAATTTATAAATGTTCTTGTATTTAAGGATGAACTTAACGCAGGGACAAAGTGTATCTAATATTGCCTATTACGTTTAATGAGTCGTCAACATATTTTTTTAGTGTATACTATTCTAGTGGGTCAAACGAGACATTTGGCCATACCAAGGAAAGAGTCATGAACAGATCTGATGTAGTTCAACATGGTCCAATGTAGGTTAGGAGGCAATAAAACTAGTCGTTCTCGTTATTTTAAGAAGATGAGTCTTATAACGTCTACAGCAAATTAGACGTCAGAGGCCTATGCTATGTTCCGCCTAGGTTATTACAGGTTTGCGCGCGTCCGTCTGTCATTCCCACTTTGCTGTCCGCTCCATAACTTTGATATTGATGGATGGATTTATATAAAACTTCACAGACGTATTCCTCATAACCCAAGGGTGTGTCGCGTGCATCAGCCATATCCACCCTTGAAAGATCAAGGTCACTGGAGTGGTTTGAAATTATCTTTGGTGTTTAAAGGATTCATCCTCGTGTCCGCTCTACATGTATAACTTCCATATTAATAGATGAATTTTCATAAGACTTTACAAAAGTGTTTGTCATAACACAAAGATGTGTCGCGCACATCAACCATATGCGTCATTGAAAGGACATTGAATCATTTACCGGTAAAATTTATTTATTTTTATGGCTGTGACCTGGTAAAATTGGTTATTCTACCCCAGGTTTACCTCTGTGTTTAAGCCACCTTTTCTGTAAAGGTAAATTCACATCTCACGAAACTTTAAACAAATGCCCAGCATTATATAAACTTTTGAAAATACAAGCATATATTTTATTCCGACCATATCCCGGCGGGGCATTAGTGTCTCAGAGACAGATTTTATTTTATTTTTCTGCATCTAATCTTAATATGAGAACCGCATGACTCTCTCGAGGAATACCCATGATGCAGGAAGATGCCAGGTCATTTCTTTTCCCTACTTACACATCTCGCAGACTGAACTTTCTCTTGTTTTTGTTGTTTACAGCAAAACCTAATCAGTCTGGCAATGTCCTCCCAGCAACATTCCGTTTTTTCGTGTCTAAACATTTTATGGCTTTTATCTATCTGAACTACCTTAAAACACATTATTTTATAAAGAATTTATAAAGCTGACAGACTGAGACTGAAATCACCGCAGGAAAACAATTTAAAAAGGGTTCATTTTTCTTTTAAAATGACTTGTTTGAGGTGTAAAAGAAACACAGATGTTGATGTCATACATTTTTGTTTCTTAACATATGTTTGCATATCACATGCATTCTGTGAAGAAGAAAAACATCATTGGCTATCAATTTGTCATAAATGTATACTTAAAGGCGTTTGAGCTTTTTTTTCCTAACGGACAGATTTTTGTAAAAGAATTGCATATAAGTACTTTAGACTTTAACTAAAAGATACAGTGGTCACGCGAATTCTCGAGGTCGGACCGGATCTGCAAAAAAACTCGAAGAATCGCCGTATTCGAGGAATCATTTATGTGTCAAAATTCAATACATTTACATTTGTTGAAACCTTGACGTCGTCTTTTCATTAATTATTTTGTTAAGTTTAGCCTTTAATCATACTTTATAAACATATGTTTAAAAATACAAAAATAACACGAATCAAAGCTTTCATTGTGAGAATTAAGTCAGAAATAAGCTCTTTTTTACCGATAATATGATTGAAACCCTTTGTTTTAGTTTGTGTATATGGTGGCGTTGCGTATTTTTTACATTCTCGTAAGAAACACTTATACCGTGGTTCTTCAAATTAATGATTACAGAAAAAAAGAACAACATCTCAAACAATCAAAATCGGCTCCTTTAATGACAAATAATTAATCATGTAGACCAATCACAGTTTGTTACATGATCAGTAGGTGCGAAAATAATTTCTACATGGCCGTGTTGATATAACGGTTCACTGATGTACTCTAAGGAGGTTTGACAATGTGTGAAAACAAAAGAAAACCATCTCGACCAAGGTGTTAATTACAGGTGGTCATAGGGCCGGAGTATGGTTGTCAGGGAGATATAGGTAGGTTTTGATATCGACTTCGAGGAATCGCATACAAATAACATAGGATATACTATCTAGGGACCAAGGACGGAGCTCGAGAAATCCAAAATCGCATGTTTGAAGAATCGCCCATAAATTTATACAGAATAAGAAGAGCTAAATCAAAGGACCGGGCTTGTAGCTCGAGCCATCGCCGGTATTCAATGAATCGCCACATTGAGAAATCGCATGACAACTGTATATAAATTAAAAATAGGGGGTCACTACAACAACAACAACAAAAACACACACACAACACAAAAAACATGGCATTAAGAAAAAAGAAAGATTTCGTTTCTAAATACTGCAATAGCATATTATGATACTTTTAAAATATTTATCACCATTTGTAACTCATAATGTATTCTATGAGTTACAGATAAAAAATACTGTCAAATATGCACTGAAAATACAAGACGAGCATAAAATCTCATTTGTGCCCGGACCAAAATAAATACAAAAACTATCTCAAAACTGAATTTTTATATATATATTTCTAAATAAAAAAAAATAAAAAAAAAACAACAACAAAAAACGGACAAATTTCCTTTATTTGTTCAGAGTCAGTCCTCTGATATAAATGCTTTCTGAAAATGTAAAAAGTACAACCTCACCAGGTTTATTTTTTAACTAAAACTGTTTTTATTGAAGCCAAAACACTAAAATGTGACTTTTTGTACCCTAAAAATTTTGGCAAATATAATTTTAATGAAATTCTTAACACATAAATCTTAAAATTTGTATTTTTTTCTATCATTCTACTTAAAATAAATGAGAAATTAAAAAACAATCAAAACCAGAGGAACCGTCTTAAAGATTGAGATGAAAAGGGTGTATCGGGCTTGTCCTGTCCTCCTTTGGTGTAAGAAGCATATCGTGTTGCTTGTTGGGAGGTGAGAGCAGGAGAGAAAATGTTCCTTGTGAGTTTTTAGCTCACCTGAGCAAGCTCAGGGTGAGCTATTTTGATCCGGTGAGCGTCCGTCGTGCGTCGTGCGGCGTCAACAATTTTTAGTGTTTACACTCTATTACCTTTATTTCTTGAGCAAGCATCTTCAAACATTTAAAAAATGCCATATTTCACGTTGTTTACACTCTAGCATCTGCATCTTTTGAGCAATCATCTTCAAACTTTATGGCAATTTTTATGACCATAAGTCTGATTGAGTTCGATATGGCTAAGATCCTCAATTAGGTCAGAGTAAGCCCCTTTTAATATTAAAAAAATGCAGATTTCACTTTGTTTACACTCTAGCATCTGCATCTTTTGAGCAATCATCTTCAAACTTTATGGCAATGCTTATGACCATAATGTCTTGATTGAGTTCGAATATGGCTAAGATCCGTCAATTAGGTCAGGAGTCAAGCCCCTTTTAATATTAAAAAAATGCCAGATTTCACTTTGTTTACACTCTAGCATCTTCATCTTTTGAGCATTCATCTTCAAACTTTATGGCAATGCTTATGACCATAATGTCTCGATTAAGTTCGAATATGGCAGAGATCGGTCATTAG